>OZ005759.1:13968492-14216699 GCA_963930825.1 Silvanus unidentatus | reverse complement strand
CGAATAAAATGTTTATATATCACATTTTCAAATATCTATTAATCTCCATTTTACTCGATCTTCTAAACGGTTAAAAATAGTACATCGCAGTTTTCACCAATAGATTTTTCACGTCATTTTACATAAAATAAGTCCTATAGTTCTACTCTCAGGAGTTGATAAAGGTACAAACGAATAAAATGTTTATATATCACATTTTCAAATATCTATTATTCTCCATTTTACTCGTTCTCCTAATCGGTTAAAGATAGGACATCGCGGTTTTTACCAGTGGATTTAGTACCTCATTTTACATAAACTAAGTCCTATAAGTCTACTCTCAAAAGTTGATAAAGGTACAAACGAATAAAATGTTTATATATCACATTTTCAAATATCTACTATTCTCCATTTTACTCGATCTCCTAAACGGTTAACGATAGGACATCGCAGTATTATCTAGTGGATTTAGCACCTCATTTTACATTAAATAAGTCCTATAAGTCTACTCTCAAGAGTTGATAAAGGTACAAACGAATAAAATGTTTATATATCGCATTTTCAAATATCTATTATTTTCCATTTTACTTGATCTCCTAAACGGTTAAAGATAGGACATCGCTGTTTTCACCAGAGGATTTAACACCTCATTTTACATAAAATAAGTAATATTAGTCTACTCTCAAGAGTTGATAAAGGTACAAACGAATAAAATGTTTATATATCGCATTTTCAAATATCTATTATTTTCCATTTTACTTGATCTCCTAAACGGTTAAAGATAGGACATCGCTGTTTTCACCAGAGGATTTAACACCTCATTTTACATAAAATAAGTAATATTAGTCTACTCTCAAGAGTGGATAAAGGTACAAACGAATAAAATGTTTATATGTCACATTTTCAAATATCTATTATTCTCTATTTTGCTCGATCTCCTAAACGGTTAAAGACAGGACATCGCGGTTTTCACCAGTGGACTTAGCACCTCATTTTACATAAAATAAGTCCTATAAGTCTCCTCTCAAGAGTTGATAAAGATACAAACGAATAAAATGTTTATATATCACATTTTCAAATATCTATTATTCTAACTTTTACTCGATCTCCTAAACGGTTAAAAATAGTACATCGCAGTTTTCACCAGTGGATTTTGCTCGTCATTTTACATAAAATAAGTCCTATAAGTCTACTCTCAGGAGTTGATAAAGGTACAAACGAATAAAATGTTTATATATCACATTTTCAAATATCTATTAATCTCCATTTTACTCGATCTTCTAAACGGTTAAAAATAGTACATCGCAGTTTTCACCAATAGATTTTTCACGTCATTTTACATAAAATAAGTCCTATAGTTCTAGTCTCAGGAGTTGATAAAGGTACAAACGAATAAAATGTTTATATATCACATTTTCAAATATCTATTATTCTCCATTTTACTCGATCTCCTAATCGGTTAAAGATAGGACATCGCGGTTTTTACCAGTGGATTTAGCACCTCATTTTACATAAACTAAGTCCTATAAGTCTACTCTCAAGAGTTGATAAAGGTACAAAAGAATAAAATGTTTATATATCACACTTTCAAATATCTATTATTCTCCATTTTACTCGATCTCCTAAACGGTTAATGATAGGACATCGCAGTTTTATCTAGTGGATTTAGCACCTCATTTTACATTAAATAAGTCCTATAAGTCTACCCTCAAGAGTTGATAAAGGTACAAACGAATAAAATGTTTATATATCACATTTTCAAATATCTATTATTTTCCATTTTACTTGATCTCCTAAACGGTTAAAGACAGGACATCGCGGTTTTCACCAGTGGATTTAGCACCTCATTTTACATAAAATAAGTCCTATAGGTCTACTCTCAAGAGTTGATAAAGATACAAACGAATAAAATGTTTATATATCACATTTTCAAATATCTATTATTCTAAATTTTACTCGATCTCCTAAACGGTTAAAGATAGGACATAACGGTTTTTATCAGTGGATTTAGCACCTCTTTTTACATAAAATAAGTCCTATAAGTCTACTCTCAAGAGTTGATAAAGGTACAAACGAATAAAATGTTTATATATCACATTTTCAAATATCTATTATTCTTCATTTTACTCGATCTCCTAAACGGTTAATGATAGGATATCGCAGTTTTCTCTAGTGGATTTAGCACCTCATTTCACATTAAATATGTCCTATAAGTCTACTCTCAAAAGTTGATAAAGGTACAAACGAATAAAAAGTTTATATATCACATTTTCATATATCTATTATTATCCATTTTACTTGATCTCCTAAACGGTTAAAGATAGGACATCGCGGTTTTCACCAGTGGATTTAGCAACTCATTTTACATAAAATAAGTCTTATAAGTCTGCTCTCAAGAGTTGATAAAGGTACAAACGAATTAAATGTTTATATATCACATTTTCAAATATCTATTATTCTTCATTTAGCTCGATCTTCTAAGCGGTTAAAGATAGGACATCGCGATTTTCACCAGTGGATTTAGCACCTCACTTTACATAAAATTAGTCCTATAAATCTACTCTCAAGAGTTGATAAAGGTACAAACGAATAAAATGTTTATATATCGCATTTTCAAATATCTATTATTTTCCATTTTACTTGATCTCCTAAACGGTTAAAGATAGGACATCGCGGTTTTCACCAGTGGATTTAACACCTCATTTTACATAAAATAAGTCCTATTAGTCTACTCTCAAGAGTTGATAAAGGTACAAACGAATAAAATGTTTATATATCACATTTTCAAATATCTATTATTCTCCATTTTACTCGATCTCCTAAACGGTTAACGATAGGACATCGCAGTTTTATCTAGTGGATTTAGCACCTCATTTTACATTGAATAAGTCCTATAAGTCTACTCTCAAGAGTTGATAAAGGTACAAACGAATAAAATGTTTATATATTACATTTTCATATATCTATTATTCTAAATTTTACTCGATCTCCTAAACGGTTAAAAATAGTACATCGCAGTTTTCACCAGTGGATTTTGCACGTCATTTTACATAAAATAAGTCCTATAAGCCTAATCTCAGGAGTTGATAAAGGTACAAACGAATAAAATGTTTATATATCACATTTTCAAATATCTATTATTCTCCATTTTACTCGATCTCCAAAACGGTTAAAGATAGGACATCGCGGTTTTCTCCAGTGGATTTAGCACCTCATTTTACATAAAATAAGATTTATAAGTCCACTCTCAAGAGTTGATAAAGGTACAAACGAATAAAATGTTTATATATCACATTTTCAAATATCTATTATTCTTCATTTAGCTCGATCTTCTAAGCGGTTAAAGATAGGACATCGCGATTTTCACCAGTATATTAAGCACCTCACTTTACATAAAATAAGTCCTATAAGTCTACTCTCAAGAGTTGATAAAGGTACAAACGAATAAAATGTTTATATATCGCATTTTCAAATATCTATTATTTTCCATTTTACTTGATCTCCTAAACGGTTAAAGATAGGACATCGCGGTTTTCACCAGAGGATATAACACCTCATTTTACATAAAATAAGTAATATTAGTCTACTCTCAAGAGTGGATAAAGGTACAAACGAATAAAATGTTTATATATCACATTTTCAAATATCTATTATTCTTTCTTTTGCTCGATCTCCTAAACGGTTAAAGACAGGTCATCGCGGTTTTCACCAGTGGACTTAGCACCTCATTTTACATAAAATAAGTCCTATAAGTCTCCTCTCAAGAGTTGATAAAGATACAAACGAATAAAATGTTTATTTATCACATTTTCAAATATCTATTATTCTAACTTTTACTCGATCTCCTAAACGGTTAAAAATAGTACATCGCAGTTTTCACCAGTGGATTTTGCACGTCATTTTACATAAAATAAGTCCTATAAGTCTACTCTCAGGAGTTGATAAAGGTACAAACGGATAAAATGTTTATATATCACATTTTCAAATATCTATTAATCTCCATTTTACTCGATCTTCTAAACGGTTAAAAATAGTACATCGCAGTTTTCACGAATAGATTTTTCACGTCATTTTACATAAAATAAGTCCTATAGTTCTACTCTCAGGAGTTGATAAAGGTACAAACGAATAAAATGTTTATATATCACATTTTCAAATATCTATTATTCTTTCTTTTGCTCGATCTCCTAAACGGTTAAAGACAGGTCATCGCGGTTTTCACCAGTGGACTTAGCACCTCATTTTACATAAAATAAGTCCTATAAGTCTCCTCTCAAGAGTTGATAAAGATACAAACGAATAAAATGTTTATTTATCACATTTTCAAATATCTATTATTCTAACTTTTACTCGATCTCCTAAACGGTTAAAAATAGTACATCGCAGTTTTCACCAGTGGATTTTGCACGTCATTTTACATAAAATAAGTCCTATAAGTCTACTCTCAGGAGTTGATAAAGGTACAAACGAATAAAATGTTTATATATCACATTTTCAAATATCTATTAATCTCCATTTTACTCGATCTTCTAAACGGTTAAAAATAGTACATCGCAGTTTTCACCAATAGATTTTTCACGTCATTTTACATAAAATAAGTCCTATAGTTCTACTCTCAGGAGTTGATAAAGGTACAAACGAATAAAATGTTTATATATCACATTTTCAAATATCTACTATTCTCCATTTTACTCGATCTCCTAAACGGTTAACGATAGGACATCGCAGTTTTATCTAGTGGATTTAGCACCTCATTTTACATTAAATAAGTCCTATAAGTCTACTCTCAAGAGTTGATAAAGGTACAAACGAATAAAATGTTTATATATCGCATTTTCAAATATCTATTATTTTCCATTTTACTTGATCTCCTAAACGGTTAAAGATAGGACATCGCGGTTTTCACCAGAGGATTTAACACCTCATTTTACATAAAATAAGTAATATTAGTCTACTCTCAAGAGTGGATAAAGGTACAAACGAATAAAATGTTTATATATCACATTTTCAAATATCTATTATTCTCTATTTTGCTCGATCTCCTAAACGGTTAAAGACAGGACATCGCGGTTTTCACCAGTGGACTTAGCACCTCATTTTACATAAAATAAGTCCTATAAGTCTCCTTTCAAGAGTTGATAAAGATACAAACGAATAAAATGTTTATATATCACATTTTCAAATATCTATTATTCTAACTTTTACTCGATCTCCTAAACGGTTAAAAATAGTACATCGCAGTTTTCACCAGTGGATTTGGCTCGTCATTTTACATAAAATAAGTCCTATAAGTCTACTCTCAGGAGTTGATAAAGGTACAAACGAATAAAATGTTTATATATCACATTTTCAAATATCTATTAATCTCCATTTTACTCGATCTTCTAAACGGTTAAAAATAGTACATCGCAGTTTTCACCAATAGATTTTTCACGTCATTTTACATAAAATAAGTCCTATAGTTCTAGTCTCAGGAGTTGATAAAGGTACAAACGAATAAAATGTTTATATATCACATTTTCAAATATCTATTATTCTCCATTTTACTCGATCTCCTAATCGGTTAAAGATAGGACATCGCGGTTTTTACCAGTGGATTTAGCACCTCATTTTACATAAACTAAGTCCTATAAGTCTACTCTCAAGAGTTGATAAAGGTACAAACGAATAAAATGTTTATATATCACATTTTCAAATATCTATTATTCTCCATTTTACTCGATCTCCTAAACGGTTAATGATAGGACATCGCAGTTTTATCTAGTGGATTTAGCACCTCATTTTACATTAAATAAGTCCTATAAGTCTACCCTCAAGAGTTGATAAAGGTACAAACGAATAAAATGTTTATATATCACATTTTCAAATATCTATTACTTTCCATTTTACTTGATCTCCTAAACGGTTAAAGACAGGACATCGCGGTTTTCACCAGTGGATTTAGCACCTCATTTTACATAAAATAAGTCCTATAGGTCTACTCTCAAGAGTTGATAAAGATACAAACGAATAAAATGTTTATATATCACATTTTCAAATATCTATTATTCTAAATTTTACTCGATCTCCTAAACGGTTAAAAATAGTACATCGCAGTTTTCACCAGTGGACTTTGCACGTCATTTTACATAAAATAAGTCCTATAAGTCTACTCTCAGGGGTTGATAAAGGTACAAACGAATAAAATGTTTATATATCACATTTTCAAATATCTATTATTCTTCATTTAGCTCGATCTTCTATGCGGTTAAAGATAGTACATCGCAGTTTTCACCAATAGATTTTTCACGTCATTTTACATAAAATAAGTCTTATAGGTCTACTCTCATTAGTTGATAAAGGTACAAACGAATAAAATGTTTATATATCACATTTTCAAATATCTATTATTTTCCATTTTACTTGATCTCCTAAACGGTTAAAGACAGGACATCGCGGTTTTCACCAGTAAATTTAGCACCTCATTTTACATAAAATAAGTCCTATAAGTCTACTCTCAAGAGTTGATAAAGGTACAAACGAATAAAATGTTTATATATCACATTTTCAAATATCTATTATTCTCCATTTTACTCGATCTCCTAATCGGTTAAAGATAGGACATAACGGTTTTTATCAGTGGATTTAGCACCTCTTTTTACATAAAATAAGTCCTATAAGTCTACTCTCAAGAGTTGATAAAGGTACAAACGAATAAAATGTTTATATATCACATTTTCAAATATCTATTATTCTTCATTTTACTCGATCTCCTAAACGGTTAATGATAGGATATCGCAGTTTTCTCTAGTGGATTTAGCACCTCATTTCACATTAAATATGTCCTATAAGTCTACTCTCAAGAGTTGATAAAGGTACAAACGAATAAAAAGTTTATATATCACATTTTCATATATCTATTATTATACATTTTACTTGATCTCCTAAACGGTTAAAGATAGGACTTCGCGGTTTTCACCAGTGGATTTAGCAACTCATTTTACATAAAATAAGTCTTATAAGTCTGCTCTCAAGAGTTGATAAAGGTACAAACGAATTAAATGTTTATATATCACATTTTCAAATATCTATTATTCTTCATTTAGCTCGATCTTCTAAGCGGTTAAAGATAGGACATCGCGATTTTTACCAGTGGATTTAGCACCTCACTTTACATAAAATAAGTCCTATAAATCTACTCTTAAGAGTTGATAAATTTACAAACGAATAAAATGTTTATATATCGCATTTTCAAATATCTATTATTTTCCATTTTACTTGATCTCCTAAACGGTTAAAGATAGGACATCGCGGTTTTCACCAGTGGATTTAACACCTCATTTTACATAAAATAAGTCCTATTAGTCTACTCTCAAGAGTTGATAAAGGTACAAACGAATAAAATGTTTATATATCACATTTTCAAATATCTATTATTCTCTATTTTGCTCGATCTCCTAAACGGTTAAAGACAGGACATCGCGGTTTTCACCAGTAAACTTAGCACCTCATTTTACATAAAATAAGTCCTATAAGTCTCCTCTCAAGAGTTGATAAAGATACAAACGAATAAAATGTTTATATATCACATTTTCAAATATCTATTATTCTAAATTTTACTCGATCTCCTAAACGGTTAAAAATAGTACATCGCAGTTTTCACCAGTGGACTTTGCACGTCATTTTACATAAAATAAGTCCTATAAGTCTACTCTCAGGGGTTGATAAAGGTACAAACGAATAAAATGTTTATATATCACATTTTCAAATATCTATTATTTTCCATTTTACTTGATCTCCTAAACGGTTAAAGACAGGACATCGCAGTTTTCACCAGTAAATTTAGCACCTCATTTTACATAAAATAAGTCCTATAAGTCTACTCTCAAGAGTTGATAAAGGTACAAACGAATAAAATGTTAATATATCACATTTTCAAATATCTATTATTCTCCATTTTACTCGATCTCCTAATCGGTTAAAGATAGGACATAACGGTTTTTATCAGTGGATTTAGCACCTCTTTTTACATAAAATAAGTCCTATAAGTCTACTCTCAAGAGTTGATAAAGGTACAAACGAATAAAATGTTTATATATCACATTTTCAAATATCTATTATTCTTCATTTTACTCGATCTCC
This sequence comes from Silvanus unidentatus, assembly GCA_963930825.1. NCBI lineage: Eukaryota > Metazoa > Arthropoda > Insecta > Coleoptera > Silvanidae > Silvanus > Silvanus unidentatus. Next base: position 14,208,599 of record OZ005759.1, on the reverse strand, counting down.
TAAACGGTTAATGATAGGATATCGCAGTTTTCTCTAGTGGATTTAGCACCTCATTTCACATTAAATATGTCCTATAAGTCTACTCTCAAGAGTTGATAAAGGTACAAACGAATAAAAAGTTTATATATCACATTTTCATATATCTATTATTATACATTTTACTTGATCTCCTAAACGGTTAAAGATAGGACTTCGCGGTTTTCACCAGTGGATTTAGCAACTCATTTTACATAAAATAAGTCTTATAAGTCTGCTCTCAAGAGTTGATAAAGGTACAAACGAATTAAATGTTTATATATCACATTTTCAAATATCTATTATTCTTCATTTAGCTCGATCTTCTAAGCGGTTAAAGATAGGACATCGCGATTTTCACCAGTGGATTTAGCACCTCACTTTACATAAAATAAGTCCTATAAATCTACTCTTAAGAGTTGATAAAGGTACAAACGAATAAAATGTTTATATATCGCATTTTCAAATATCTATTATTTTCCATTTTACTTGATCTCCTAAACGGTTAAAGATAGGACATCGCGGTTTTCACCAGTGGATTTAACACCTCATTTTACATAAAATAAGTCCTATTAGTCTACTCTCAAGAGTTGATAAAGGTACAAACGAATAAAATGTTTATATATCACATTTTCAAATATCTATTATTCTCTATTTTGCTCGATCTCCTAAACGGTTAAAGACAGGACATCGCGGTTTTCACCAGTGGACTTAGCACCTCATTTTACATAAAATAAGTCCTATAAGTCTCCTCTCAAGAGTTGATAAAGATACAAACGAATAAAATGTTTATATATCACATTTTCAAATATCTATTATTCTAAATTTTACTCGATCTCCTAAACGGTTAAAAATAGTACATCGCAGTTTTCACCAGTGGACTTTGCACGTCATTTTACATAAAATAAGTCCTATAAGTCTACTCTCAGGGGTTGATAAAGGTACAAACGAATAAAATGTTTATATATCACATTTTCAAATATCTATTATTCTTCATTTAGCTCGATCTTCTATGCGGTTAAAGATAGTACGTCGCAGTTTTCACCAATAGATTTTTCACGTCATTTTACATAAAATAAGTCTTATAGGTCTACTCTCATTAGTTGATAAAGGTACAAACGAATAAAATGTTTATATATCACATTTTCAAATATCTATTATTATACATTTTACTTGATCTCCTAAACGGTTAAAGATAGGACATCGCGGTTTTCACCAGTGGATTTAGCAACTCATTTTACATAAAATAAGTCTTATAAGTCTGCTCTCAAGAGTTGATAAAGGTACAAACGAATTAAATGTTTATATATCACATTTTCAAATATCTATTATTCTTCATTTAGCTCGATCTTCTAAGCGGTTAAAGATAGGACATCGCGATTTTCACCAGTGGATTTAGCACCTCACTTTACATAAAATAAGTCCTATAAATCTACTCTCAAGAGTTGATAAAGGTACAAACGAATAAAATGTTTATATATCGCATTTTCAAATATCTATTATTTTCCATTTTACTTGATCTCCTAAACGGTTAAAGATAGGACATCGCGGTTTTCAACAGTGGATTTAACACCTCATTTTACATAAAATAAGTCCTATTAGTCTACTCTCAAGAGTTGATAAAGGTACAAACGAATAAAATGTTTATATATCACATTTTCAAATATCTATTATTCTCTATTTTGCTCGATCTCCTAAACGGTTAAAGACAGGACATCGCGGTTTTCACCAGTGGACTTAGCACCTCATTTTACATAAAATAAGTCCTATAAGTCTCCTCTCAAGAGTTGATAAAGATACAAACGAATAAAATATTTATATATCACATTTTCAAATATCTATTATTCTAACTTTTACTCGATCTCCTAAACGGTTAAAAATAGTACATCGCAGTTTTCACCAGTGGATTTTGTACGTCATTTTCCATAAAATAAGTCCTATAAGTCTACTCTCAGGAGTTGATAGTGGTACAAACGAATAAAATGTTTATATATCACATTTTCAAATATCTATTAATCTCCATTTTACTCGATCTTCTAAACGGTTAAAAATAGTACATCGCAGTTTTCACCAATAGATTTTTCACGTCATTTTACATAAAATAAGTCCTATAGTTCTACTCTGAGGAGTTGATAAAGGTACAAACGAAAAAAATGTTTATATATCACATTTTCAAATATCTATTATTCTCCATTTTACTCGATCTCCTAATCGGTTAAAGATAGAACATCGCGGTTTTTACCAGTGGATTTAGCACCTCATTTTACATAAACTAAGTCCTATAAGTCTACTCTCAAGAGTTGATAAAGGTACAAACGAATTAAATGTTTATATATCACATTTTCAAATATCTATTATTCTTCATTTAGCTCGATCTTCTAAGCGGTTAAAGATAGGACATCGCGGTTTTCACCAGTGGATTTAACACCTCATTTTACATAAAATAAGTCCTATTAGTCTACTCTCAAGAGTTGATAAAGGTACAAACGAATAAAATGTTTATATATCACATTTTCAAATATCTATTATTCTCTATTTTGCTCGATCTCCTAAACGGTTAAAGACAGGACATCGCGGTTTTCACCAGTGGACTTAGCACCTCATTTTACATAAAATAAGTCCTATAAGTCCACTCTCAAGAGTTGATAAAGATACAAACGAATAAAATGTTTATATATCACATTTTCAAATATCTATTATTCTAACTTTTACTCGATCTCCTAAACGGTTAAGAATAGTACATCGCAGTTTTCACCAGTGGATTTTGTACGTCATTTTCCATAAAATAAGTCCTATAAGTCTACTCTCAGGAGTTGATAATGGTACAAGCGAATAAAATGTTTATATATCACATTTTCAAATATCTATTAATCTCCATTTTACTCGATCTTCTAAACGGTTAAAAATAGTACATCGCAGTTTTCACCAATAGATTTTTCACGTCATTTTACATAAAATAAGTCCTATAGTTCTACTCTGAGGAGTTGATAAAGGTACAAACGAAAAAAATGTTTATATATCACATTTTCAAATATCTATTATTCTCCATTTTACTCGATCTCCTAATCGGTTAAAGATAGAACATCGCGGTTTTTACCAGTGGATTTAGCACCTCATTTTACATAAACTAAGTCCTATAAGTGTACTCTCAAGAGTTGATAAAGGTACAAACGAATTAAATGTTTATATATCACATTTTCAAATATCTATTATTCTTCATTTAGCTCGATCTTCTAAGCGGTTAAAGATAGGACATCGCGGTTTTCACCAGTGGATTTAACACCTCATTTTACATAAAATAAGTCCTATTAGTCTACTCTCAAGAGTTGATAAAGGTACAAACGAATAAAATGTTTATATATCACATTTTCAAATATCTAATATTCTCTATTTTGCTCGATCTCCTAAACGGTTAAAGACAGGACATCGCGGTTTTCACCAGTGGACTTAGCACCTCATTTTACATAAAATAAGTCCTATAAGTCCACTCTCAAGAGTTGATAAAGGTACAAACGAATAAAATGTTTATATATCACATTTTCAAATATCTATTATTCTCCATTTTACTCGATCTCCTAAACGGTTAATGATAGGACATCGCAGTTTTCTCCAGTGGATTTAGCACCTCATTTTACATTAAATAAGTCCTATAAGTCCACTCTCAAAAGTTGATAAAGGTACAAACGAATAAAATGTTTATATATCACATTTTCAAATATCTATTATTCTCCATTTTACTCGATCTCCTAAACGGTTAAAAATAGGACATCGCGGTTTTCACCAGTGGATTTAGCACCTCATTTTACATAAAATAAGTCCTATAAGTATACTCTCAAGGGTTGATAAAGGTACAAACGAATAAAATGTTTATATATCACATTTTCAAATATCTATTATTCTCCATTTTACTCGATCTCCTAAACGGTTAATGATAGTACATCGCGGTTTTCACCAGTGGATTTAGCACCTCATTTTACATAAAATAAGTCCTATAAGTCTACTCTCAAGAGTTGGTAATGGTACCAACGAATAAAATGATTATATATCACATTTTCAAATATCTATTATTCTCAATTTTACTCGATCTCCTAAACGGTTAAAGATAGGACATCGAGGATTTCTCCAGTGGTTTTAACACCTCATTTTACATAAAATAAGTCCTATAAGTCTACTCTCAAGAGTTGGTAATGGTACAAACTAATAAAATGTTTATATATCACATTTTTTCAAATATCTATTATTCTCCATTCTACTCGATCTCCTAATCGGTTAAAGATAGGACATCGCGGTTTTCACCAGTGGACTTAGCACCTCATTTTACATAAAATAAGTCCTATAAGTCTACTCTCAAGAGTTGATAAAGATACAAACGAATAAAATGTTTATTATATATCACATTTTCATATATCTATTATTTTCCATTTTACTTGATCTCCTAATCGGTTAAATATAGGACATCGCGGTTTTAATCAGTGGATTTAGCACCTCATTTTACATAAAATTAGTCCTATAAGTCTACTCTCAAGAGTTGATAAAGGTACAAACGAATAAAATGTTTATATATCACATTTTCAAATATCTATTATTTTCCATTTTACTCGATCTCCTAAACGGTTAATGATAGGACATCGCAGTTTTCTCCAGTAGATTTAGCACCTCATTTTACATTAAATAAGACCTATAAGTCTACTCTCAAGAGTTGATAAAGGTACAAACGAATAAAAAGTTTATATATCACATTTTCATAAATCTATTATTTTCCATTTTACTTGATCTCCTAAACGGTTAAAGATAGGACATCGCGGATTTCACCAGTGGATTTAGCACCTCATTTTACATTAAATAAGTCCTATAAGTCTACTCTCAAGAGTTGATAAAGGTACAAACGAATAAAAAGTTTATATATCACATTTTCATAAATCTATTAATTTCCATTTTACTTGATCTCCTAAACGGTTAAAGATAGGACATCGCGGATTTCACCAGTGGATTTAGCACCTCACTTTACATAAAATAAGTCGTATAAGTCTACTCTCAAGAGTTGATAAAGGAACAAACGAATAAAATGTTTATATATCACATTTTCAAATATCTATTATTCTCCATTTTACTCGATCTCCTAAACGGTTAAAAATAGTACATCGCAGTTTTCACCAATAGATTTCTCACGTCATTTTACATAAAATAAGTCCTATAAGTCTACTCTCAATAGTTGGTAATGGTACAAACGAATAAAATGTTTATATATCACATTTTTTCAAATATCTATTATTCTCCATTCTACTCGATCTCCTAATCGGTTATAGATAGGACATCGCGGTTTTCACCAGTGGACTTAGCACCTCATTTTACATAAAATAAGTAATATAAGTCTACTCTCAAGAGTTGATAAAGATACAAACGAATAAAATGTTTATATATCACATTTTCAAATATCTATTATTCTCCATTTTACTCGATCTTCTAAACGGTTAAAAATAGTACATCGCAGTTTCCACCAATAGATTTTTCACGTCATTTTACATAAAATAAGTCCAATAGTTCTACTCTCAGGAGTTGATAAAGGTACAAACGAATAAACTGTTTATATATCACATTTTCAAATATCTATTATTCTCCATTTTACTCGATCTTCTAAACGGTTAAAAATAGAACATCGCAGTTTTCACCAATAGATTTGTCACGTCATTTTACATAAAATAAGTCCTATAAGTCTACTCTCAAGAGTTGATAAAGGTACAAACGAATAAAATGTTTATATATCACATTTTCAAATATCTATTATTTTCCATTTTACTTGATCTCCTAAACGGTTAAAAATAGGACATCGCGGTTTTCACCAGTGGATTTAGCACCTCATTTTACATAAAATAAGTCCTATAAGTCTACTCTCAAGAGTTGATAAAGGTACAAACGAATAAAATGTTTATATATCACATTTTCAAATATCTATTATTCTCCATTGTACTCGATCTCCTAAACGGTTAATGTTAGGACATCGCAGTTTTCTCCAGTGGATTTAGCACCTCATTTTACAATACATAAGTCCTATAAGTCTACTTTCAAGAGTTGATAAAGGTACAAACGAATAAAATGTTTATTTATCACATTTTCAAATATCTATTATTCTAAATTTTACTCGATCTCCTAAACGGTTAAAAATAGTACATCGCAGTTTTCACCAATAGATTTTTCACGTCATTTTACATAAAATAAGTCCTATAAGTCTACTCTCAAGAGTTGATAAAGATACAAACGAATAAAATGTTTATATATCACATTTTCAAATATCAATTATTCTCCATTTTACTCGATCTTCTAAACGGTTAAAAATAGTACATCGCAGTTTTCACCAATAGATTTTTCACGTCATTTTACATAAAATAAGTCCAATAATTCTACTCTCAGGAGTTGATAAAGGTACAAACGAATAAACTGTTTATATATCACATTTTCAAATATCTATTATTCTCCATTTTACTTGATCTTCTAAACGGTTAAAAATAGTACATCGCAGTTTTCACCAATAGATTTTTCACGTCATTTTACATAAAATAAGTCCAATAGTTCTACTCTCAGGAGTTGATAAAGGTACAAACGAATAAACTGTTTATATATCACATTTTCAAATATCTATTATTCTCCATTTTACTCGATCTTCTAAAAGGTTAAAAATAGTACATCGCAGTTTTCACCAATAGATTTTTCACGTCATTTTACATAAAATAAGTCCTATAGTTCTACTCTCAATAGTTGATAAAGGTACAAACGAATAAAATGTTTATATATCACATTTTCAAATATCTATTATTTTCCATTTTACTCGATCTCCTAAACGGTTAATGATAGGACATCGCAGTTTTCTCCAGTAGATTTAGCACCTCATTTTACATTAAATAAGACCTATAAGTCTACTCTCAAGAGTTGATAAAGGTACAAACGAATAAAAAGTTTATATATCACATTTTCATAAATCTATTATTTTCCATTTTACTTGATCTCCTAAACGGTTAAAGATAGGACATCGCGGATTTCACCAGTGGATTTAGCACCTCATTTTACATTAAATAAGTCCTATAAGTCTACTCTCAAGAGTTGATAAAGGTACAAACGAATAAAAAGTTTATATATCACATTTTCATAAATCTATTAATTTCCATTTTACTTGATCTCCTAAACGGTTAAAGATAGGACATCGCGGATTTCACCAGTGGATTTAGCACCTCACTTTACATAAAATAAGTCGTATAAGTCTACTCTCAAGAGTTGATAAAGGAACAAACGAATAAAATGTTTATATATCACATTTTCAAATATCTATTATTCTCCATTTTACTCGATCTCCTAAACGGTTAAAAATAGTACATCGCAGTTTTCACCAATAGATTTCTCACGTCATTTTACATAAAATAAGTCCTATAAGTCTACTCTCAATAGTTGGTAATGGTACAAACGAATAAAATGTTTATATATCACATTTTTTCAAATATCTATTATTCTCCATTCTACTCGATCTCCTAATCGGTTATAGATAGGACATCGCGGTTTTCACCAGTGGACTTAGCACCTCATTTTACATAAAATAAGTCCTATAAGTCTACTCTCAAGAGTTGATAAAGATACAAACGAATAAAATGTTTATATATCACATTTTCAAATATCTATTATTCTCCATTTTACTCGATCTTCTAAACGGTTAAAAATAGTACATCGCAGTTTCCACCAATAGATTTTTCACGTCATTTTACATAAAATAAGTCCAATAGTTCTACTCTCAGGAGTTGATAAAGGTACAAACGAATAAACTGTTTATATATCACATTTTCAAATATCTATTATTCTCCATTTTACTCGATCTTCTAAACGGTTAAAAATAGAACATCGCAGTTTTCACCAATAGATTTGTCACGTCATTTTACATAAAATAAGTCCTATAAGTCTACTCTCAAGAGTTGATAAAGGTACAAACGAATAAAATGTTTATATATCACATTTTCAAATATCTATTATTTTCCATTTTACTTGATCTCCTAAACGGTTAAAAATAGGACATCGCGGTTTTCACCAGTGGATTTAGCACCTCATTTTACATAAAATAAGTCCTATAAGTCTACTCTCAAGAGTTGATAAAGGTACAAACGAATAAAATGTTTATATATCACATTTTCAAATATCTATTATTCTCCATTGTACTCGATCTCCTAAACGGTTAATGTTAGGACATCGCAGTTTTCTCCAGTGGATTTAGCACCTCATTTTACAATACATAAGTCCTATAAGTCTACTTTCAAGAGTTGATAAAGGTACAAACGAATAAAATGTTTATTTATCACATTTTCAAATATCTTTTATTCTAAATTTTACTCGATCTCCTAAACGGTTAAAAATAGTACATCGCAGTTTTCACCAATAGATTTTTCACGTCATTTTACATAAAATAAGTCCTATAAGTCTACTCTCAAGAGTTGATAAAGATACAAACGAATAAAATGTTTATATATCACATTTTCAAATATCAATTATTCTCCATTTTACTCGATCTTCTAAACGGTTAAAAATAGTACATCGCAGTTTTCACCAATAGATTTTTCACGTCATTTTACATAAAATAAGTCCAATAATTCTACTCTCAGGAGTTGATAAAGGTACAAACGAATAAACTGTTTATATATCACATTTTCAAATATCTATTATTCTCCATTTTACTTGATCTTCTAAACGGTTAAAAATAGTACATCGCAGTTTTCACCAATAGATTTTTCACGTCATTTTACATAAAATAAGTCCAATAGTTCTACTCTCAGGAGTTGATAAAGGTACAAACGAATAAACTGTTTATATATCACATTTTCAAATATCTATTATTCTCCATTTTACTCGATCTTCTAAAAGGTTAAAAATAGTACATCGCAGTTTTCACCAATAGATTTTTCACGTCATTTTACATAAAATAAGTCCTATAGTTCTACTCTCAATAGTTGATAAAGGTACAAACGAATAAAATGTTTATATATCACATTTTCAAATATCTATTATTTTCCATTTTACTCGATCTCCTAAACGGTTAATGATAGGACATCGCAGTTTTCTCCAGTGGATTTAGCACCTCATTTTACATTAAATAAGTCCAATAGGTCTACTCTCAAGAGTTGATAAAGGTACAAACGAATTAAATGTTTATATATCACATTTTCAAATATCTATTATTCTTCATTTAGCTCGATCTTCTAAGCGGTTAAAGATAGGACATCGCGGTTTTCACCAGTGGATTTAACACCTCATTTTACATAAAATAAGTCCTATTAGTCTACTCTCAAGAGTTGATAAAGGTACAAACGAATAAAATGTTTATATATCACATTTTCAAATATCTAATATTCTCTATTTTGCTCGATCTCCTAAACGGTTAAAGACAGGACATCGCGGTTTTCACCAGTGGACTTAGCACCTCATTTTACATAAAATAAGTCCTATAAGTCCACTCTCAAGAGTTGATAAAGGTACAAACGAATAAAATGTTTATATATCACATTTTCAAATATCTATTATTCTCCATTTTACTCGATCTCCTAAACGGTTAATGATAGGACATCGCAGTTTTCTCCAGTGGATTTAGCACCTCATTTTACATTAAATAAGTCCTATAAGTCCACTCTCAAAAGTTGATAAAGGTACAAACGAATAAAATGTTTATATATCACATTTTCAAATATCTATTATTCTCCATTTTACTCGATCTCCTAAACGGTTAAAAATAGGACATCGCGGTTTTCACCAGTGGATTTAGCACCTCATTTTACATAAAATAAGTCCTATAAGTATACTCTCAAGGGTTGATAAAGGTACAAACGAATAAAATGTTTATATATCACATTTTCAAATATCTATTATTCTCCATTTTACTCGATCTCCTAAACGGTTAATGATAGTACATCGCGGTTTTCACCAGTGGATTTAGCACCTCATTTTACATAAAATAAGTCCTATAAGTCTACTCTCAAGAGTTGGTAATGGTACCAACGAATAAAATGATTATATATCACATTTTCAAATATCTATTATTCTCAATTTTACTCGATCTCCTAAACGGTTAAAGATAGGACATCGAGGATTTCTCCAGTGGTTTTAACACCTCATTTTACATAAAATAAGTCCTATAAGTCTACTCTCAAGAGTTGGTAATGGTACAAACTAATAAAATGTTTATATATCACATTTTTTCAAATATCTATTATTCTCCATTCTACTCGATCTCCTAATCGGTTAAAGATAGGACATCGCGGTTTTCACCAGTGGACTTAGCACCTCATTTTACATAAAATAAGTCCTATAAGTCTACTCTCAAGAGTTGATAAAGATACAAACGAATAAAATGTTTATTATATATCACATTTTCATATATCTATTATTTTCCATTTTACTTGATCTCCTAATCGGTTAAATATAGGACATCGCGGTTTTAATCAGTGGATTTAGCACCTCATTTTACATAAAATTAGTCCTATAAGTCTACTCTCAAGAGTTGATAAAGGTACAAACGAATAAAATGTTTATATATCACATTTTCAAATATCTATTATTTTCCATTTTACTCGATCTCCTAAACGGTTAATGATAGGACATCGCAGTTTTCTCCAGTAGATTTAGCACCTCATTTTACATTAAATAAGTCCTATAAGTCTACTCTCAAGAGTTGATAAAGGTACAAACGAATAAAAAGTTTATATATCACATTTTCATAAATCTATTATTTTCCATTTTACTTGATCTCCTAAACGGTTAAAGATAGGACATCGCGGATTTCACCAGTGGATTTAGCACCTCATTTTACATTTAATAAGTCCTATAAGTCTACTCTCAAGAGTTGATAAAGGTACAAACGAATAAAAAGTTTATATATCACATTTTCATAAATCTATTAATTTCCATTTTACTTGATCTCCTAAACGGTTAAAGATAGGACATCGCGGATTTCACCAGTGGATTTAGCACCTCACTTTACATAAAATAAGTCGTATAAGTCTACTCTCAAGAGTTGATAAAGGAACAAACGAATAAAATGTTTATATATCACATTTTCAAATATCTATTATTCTCCATTTTACTCGATCTCCTAAACGGTTAAAAATAGTACATCGCAGTTTTCACCAATAGATTTCTCACGTCATTTTACATAAAATAAGTCCTATAAGTCTACTCTCAATAGTTGGTAATGGTACAAACGAATAAAATGTTTATATATCACATTTTTTCAAATATCTATTATTCTCCATTCTACTCGATCTCCTAATCGGTTATAGATAGGACATCGCGGTTTTCACCAGTGGACTTAGCACCTCATTTTACATAAAATAAGTCCTATAAGTCTACTCTCAAGAGTTGATAAAGATACAAACGAATAAAATGTTTATATATCACATTTTCAAATATCTATTATTCTCCATTTTACTCGATCTTCTAAACGGTTAAAAATAGTACATCGCAGTTTCCACCAATAGATTTTTCACGTCATTTTACATAAAATAAGTCCAATAGTTCTACTCTCAGGAGTTGATAAAGGTACAAACGAATAAACTGTTTATATATCACATTTTCAAATATCTATTATTCTCCATTTTACTCGATCTTCTAAACGGTTAAAAATAGAACATCGCAGTTTTCACCAATAGATTTGTCACGTCATTTTACATAAAATAAGTCCTATAAGTCTACTCTCAAGAGTTGATAAAGGTACAAACGAATAAAATGTTTATATATCACATTTTCAAATATCTATTATTTTCCATTTTACTTGATCTCCTAAACGGTTAAAAATAGGACATCGCGGTTTTCACCAGTGGATTTAGCACCTCATTTTACATAAAATAAGTCCTATAAGTCTACTCTCAAGAGTTGATAAAGGTACAAACGAATAAAATGTTTATATATCACATTTTCAAATATCTATTATTCTCCATTGTACTCGATCTCCTAAACGGTTAATGTTAGGACATCGCAGTTTTCTCCAGTGGATTTAGCACCTCATTTTACAATACATAAGTCCTATAAGTCTACTTTCAAGAGTTGATAAAGGTACAAACGAATAAAATGTTTATTTATCACATTTTCAAATATCTATTATTCTAAATTTTACTCGATCTCCTAAACGGTTAAAAATAGTACATCGCAGTTTTCACCAATAGATTTTTCACGTCATTTTACATAAAATAAGTCCTATAAGTCTACTCTCAAGAGTTGATAAAGATACAAACGAATAAAATGTTTATATATCACATTTTCAAATATCAATTATTCTCCATTTTACTCGATCTTCTAAACGGTTAAAAATAGTACATCGCAGTTTTCACCAATAGATTTTTCACGTCATTTTACATAAAATAAGTCCAATAGTTCTACTCTCAGGAGTTGATAAAGGTACAAACGAATAAACTGTTTATATATCACATTTTCAAATATCTATTATTCTCCATTTTACTTGATCTTCTAAACGGTTAAAAATAGTACATCGCAGTTTTCACCAATAGATTTTTCACGTCATTTTACATAAAATAAGTCCAATAGTTCTACTCTCAGGAGTTGATAAAGGTACAAACGAATAAACTGTTTATATATCACATTTTCAAATATCTATTATTCTCCATTTTACTCGATCTTCTAAAAGGTTAAAAATAGTACATCGCAGTTTTCACCAATAGATTTTTCACGTCATTTTACATAAAATAAGTCCTATAGTTCTACTCTCAATAGTTGATAAAGGTACAAACGAATAAAATGTTTATATATCACATTTTCAAATATCTATTATTTTCCATTTTACTCGATCTCCTAAACGGTTAATGATAGGACATCGCAGTTTTCTCCAGTGGATTTAGCACCTCATTTTACATTAAATAAGTCCAATAAGTCTACTCTCAAGAGTTGATAAAGGTACAAACGAATAAAAAGTTTATATATCACATTTTCATAAATCTATTATTTTCCATTTTACTTGATCTCCTAAACGGTTAAAGATAGGACATCGCGGTTTTCACCAGTGGATTTAGCACCTCATATTACATAAAATAGGTCTTATAAGTCCACTCTCAAGAGTTGATAAAGGTACAAACGAATAAAATGTTTATATATCACATTTTCAAATATCTATTAATTTAATTTTACTCGATCTACTAAACGGTTAAAAAATAGTGCATCGCAGTTTTCTCCAGTGGATTTAGCACCTCATTTTACATTAAATAAGTCCTATAAGTCTACTCTCAAGAGTTGATAAAGGTACAAACGAATAAAATGTTTATATATCACATTTTCAAATATCTATTATTTTCCATTTTACTTGATCTCCTAAACGGTTAAAAATAGGACATCGCGGTTTTCACCAGTGGATTTAGCACCTCATTTTACATAATATAAGTCCTATAAGTCTACTCTCAAGAGTTGATAAAGGTACAAACGAATAAAATGTTTATATATCACATTTTCAAATATCTATTATTCTCCATTGTACTCGATCTCCTAAACGGTTAATGATAGGACATCGCAGTTTTCTCCAGTAGATTTAGCACCTCATTTTACATTAAATAAGTCCTATAAGTCTACATTCAAGAGTTGATAAAGGTACAAACGAATAAAATGTTTATTTATCACATTTTCAAATATCTATTATTCTAAATTTTACTCGATCTCCTAAACGGTTAAAAATAGTACATCGCAGTTTTCACCAATAGATTTTTTACGTCATTTTACATAAAATAAGTCCTATAAGTCTACTCTCAAGACTTGATAAAGATACAAACGAATAAAATGTTTATATATCACATTTTCAAATATCAATTATTCTCCATTTTACTCGATCTTCTAAACGGTTAAAAATAGTACATCGCAGTTTTCACCAATAGATTTTTCACGTCATTTTACATAAAATAAGTCCAATAGTTCTACTCTCAGGAGTTGATAAAGGTACAAACGAATAAACTGTTTATATATCACATTTTCAAATATCTATTATTCTCCATTTTACTTGATCTTCTAAACGGTTAAAAATAGTACATCGCAGTTTTCACCAATAGATTTTTCACGTCATTTTACATAAAATAAGTCCTATAGTTCTACTCTCAGGAGTTGATAAAGGTACAAACGAATAAAATGTTCATATATCACATTTTTAAATATCTATTATTCTCCATTCTACTCGATCTCCTAATCGGTTAAAGATAGGACATCGCGGTTTTCACCAGTGGACTCAGCACCTTATTTTACATAAAATAAGTCCTATAAGTCTACTCTCAGGAGTTGATAAAGGTACAAACGAATAAAATGTTTATATATCACATTTTCAAATATCTATTATTCTCTATTTTGCTCGATCTCCTAAACGGTTAAAGACAGGACATCGCGGTTTTCACCAGTGGATTTAGCAACTCATTTTACATAAAATAAGTCTTATAAGTCTGCTCTCAAGAGTTGATAAAGGTACAAACGAATTAAATGTTTATATATCACATTTTCAAATATCTATTATTCTTCATTTAGCTCGATCTTCTAAGCGGTTAAAGATAGGACATCGCGATTTTCACCAGTGGATTTAGCACCTCACTTTACATAAAATAAGTCCTATAAATCTACTCTCAAGAGTTGATAAAGGTACAAACGAATAAAATGTTTATATATCGCATTTTCAAATATCTATTATTTTCCATTTTACTTGATCTCCTAAACGGTTAAAGATAGGACATCGCGGTTTTCAACAGTGGATTTAACACCTCATTTTACATAAAATAAGTCCTATTAGTCTACTCTCAAGAGTTGATAAAGGTACAAACGAATAAAATGTTTATATATCACATTTTCAAATATCTATTATTCTCTATTTTGCTCGATCTCCTAAACGGTTAAAGACAGGACATCGCGGTTTTCACCAGTGGACTTAGCACCTCATTTTACATAAAATAAGTCCTATAAGTCTCCTCTCAAGAGTTGATAAAGATACAAACGAATAAAATATTTATATATCACATTTTCAAATATCTATTATTCTAAATTTTACTCGATCTCGTAAACGGTTAAAGATAGGACATCGCGGTTACCACCAGTGGATTTAGCACCCCATTTTACATAAAATAAGTCCTATAAGTCTACTCTCAAGAGTTGATAAAGGTACAAACGAATAAAATGTTTATTTATCACATTTTTAAATATCTGTTATTCTCCATTTTACTCGATCTCCTAAACGGTTAAAGATAGGACATCGCGGTTTTCACCAGTGGATTTTGTACGTCATTTTCCATAAAATAAGTCCTATAAGTCTACTCTCAGGAGTTGATAGTGGTACAAACGAATAAAATGTTTATATATCACATTTTCAAATATCTATTAATCTCCATTTTACTCGATCTTCTAAACGGTTAAAAATAGTACATCGCAGTTTTCACCAATAGATTTTTCACGTCATTTTACATAAAATAAGTCCTATAGTTCTACTCTGAGGAGTTGATAAAGGTACAAACGAAAAAAATGTTTATATATCACATTTTCAAATATCTATTATTCTCCATTTTACTCGATCTCCTAATCGGTTAAAGATAGAACATCGCGGTTTTTACCAGTGGATTTAGCACCTCATTTTACATAAACTAAGTCCTATAAGTCTACTCTCAAGAGTTGATAAAGGTACAAACGAATTAAATGTTTATATATCACATTTTCAAATATCTATTATTCTTCATTTAGCTCGATCTTCTAAGCGGTTAAAGATAGGACATCGCGGTTTTCACCAGTGGATTTAACACCTCATTTTACATAAAATAAGTCCTATTAGTCTACTCTCAAGAGTTGATAAAGGTACAAACGAATAAAATGTTTATATATCACATTTTCAAATATCTATTATTCTCTATTTTGCTCGATCTCCTAAACGGTTAAAGACAGGACATCGCGGTTTTCACCAGTGGACTTAGCACCTCATTTTACATAAAATAAGTCCTATAAGTCCACTCTCAAGAGTTGATAAAGATACAAACGAATAAAATGTTTATATATCACATTTTCAAATATCTATTATTCTAACTTTTACTCGTTCTTCTAAACGGTTAAAAATAGTACATCGCAGTTTTCACCAGTGGATTTTGTACGTCATTTTCCATAAAATAAGTCCTATAAGTCTACTCTCAGGAGTTGATAATGGTACAAGCGAATAAAATGTTTATATATCACATTTTCAAATATCTATTAATCTCCATTTTACTCGATCTTCTAAACGGTTAAAAATAGTACATCGCAGTTTTCACCAATAGATTTTTCACGTCATTTTACATAAAATAAGTCCTATAGTTCTACTCTGAGGAGTTGATAAAGGTACAAACGAAAAAAATGTTTATATATCACATTTTCAAATATCTATTATTCTCCATTTTACTCGATCTCCTAATCGGTTAAAGATAGAACATCGCGGTTTTTACCAGTGGATTTAGCACCTCATTTTACATAAACTAAGTCCTATAAGTCTACTCTCAAGAGTTGATAAAGGTACAAACGAATTAAATGTTTATATATCACATTTTCAAATATCTATTATTCTTCATTTAGCTCGATCTTCTAAGCGGTTAAAGATAGGACATCGCGGTTTTCACCAGTGGATTTAACACCTCATTTTACATAAAATAAGTCCTATTAGTCTACTCTCAAGAGTTGATAAAGGTACAAACGAATAAAATGTTTATATATCACATTTTCAAATATCTAATATTCTCTATTTTGCTCGATCTCCTAAACGGTTAAAGACAGGACATCGCGGTTTTCACCAGTGGACTTAGCACCTCATTTTACATAAAATAAGTCCTATAAGTCCACTCTCAAGAGTTGATAAAGGTACAAACGAATAAAATGTTTATATATCACATTTTCAAATATCTATTATTCTCCATTTTACTCGATCTCCTAAACGGTTAATGATAGGACATCGCAGTTTTCTCCAGTGGATTTAGCACCTCATTTTACATTAAATAAGTCCTATAAGTCCACTCTCAAAAGTTGATAAAGGTACAAACGAATAAAATGTTTATATATCACATTTTCAAATATCTATTATTCTCCATTTTACTCGATCTCCTAAACGGTTAAAAATAGGACATCGCGGTTTTCACCAGTGGATTTAGCACCTCATTTTACATAAAATAAGTCCTATAAGTATACTCTCAAGGGTTGATAAAGGTACAAACGAATAAAATGTTTATATATCACATTTTCAAATATCTATTATTCTCCATTTTACTCGATCTCCTAAACGGTTAATGATAGTACATCGCGGTTTTCACCAGTGGACTTAGCACCTCATTTTACATAAAATAAGTCCTATAAGTCTACTCTCAAGAGTTGATAAAGATACAAACGAATAAAATGTTTATTATATATCACATTTTCATATATCTATTATTTTCCATTTTACTTGATCTCCTAATCGGTTAAATATAGGACATCGCGGTTTTAATCAGTGGATTTAGCACCTCGTTTTACATAAAATTAGTCCTATAAGTCTACTCTCAAGAGTTGATAAAGGTACAAACGAATAAAATGTTTATATATCACATTTTCAAATATCTATTATTTTCCATTTTACTCGATCTCCTAAACGGTTAATGATAGGACATCGCAGTTTTCTCCAGTAGATTTAGCACCTCATTTTACATTAAATAAGTCCTATAAGTCTACTCTCAAGAGTTGATAAAGGTACAAACGAATAAAAAGTTTATATATCACATTTTCATAAATCTATTATTTTCCATTTTACTTGATCTCCTAAACGGTTAAAGATAGGACATCGCGGATTTCACCAGTGGATTTAGCACCTCATTTTACATTAAATAAGTCCTATAAGTCTACTCTCAAGAGTTGATAAAGGTACAAACGAATAAAAAGTTTATATATCACATTTTCATAATTCTATTAATTTCCATTTTACTTGATCTCCTAAACGGTTAAAGATAGGACATCGCGGATTTCACCAGTGGATTTAGCACCTCACTTTACATAAAATAAGTCGTATAAGTCTACTCTCAAGAGTTGATAAAGGAACAAACGAATAAAATGTATATATATCACATTTTCAAATATCTATTATTATCCATTTTACTCGATCTCCTAAACGGTTAAAAATAGTACATCGCAGTTTTCACCAATAGATTTCTCACGTCATTTTACATAAAATAAGTCCTATAAGTCTACTCTCAATAGTTGGTAATGGTACAAACGAATAAAATGTTTATATATCACATTTTTTCAAATATCTATTATTCTCCATTCTACTCGATCTCCTAATCGGTTATAGATAGGACATCGCGGTTTTCACCAGTGGACTTAGCACCTCATTTTACATAAAATAAGTCCTATAAGTCTACTCTCAAGAGTTGATAAAGATACAAACGAATAAAATGTTTATATATCACATTTTCAAATATCTATTATTCTCCATTTTACTCGATCTTCTAAACGGTTAAAAATAGTACATCGCAGTTTCCACCAATAGATTTTTCACGTCATTTTACATAAAATAAGTCCAATAGTTCTACTCTCAGGAGTTGATAAAGGTACAAACGAATAAACTGTTTATATATCACATTTTCAAATATCTATTATTCTCCATTTTACTCGATCTTCTAAACGGTTAAAAATAGAACATCGCAGTTTTCACCAATAGATTTGTCACGTCATTTTACATAAAATAAGTCCTATAAGTCTACTCTCAAGAGTTGATAAAGGTACAAACGAATAAAATGTTTATATATCACATTTTCAAATATCTATTATTTTCCATTTTACTTGATCTCCTAAACGGTTAAAAATAGGACATCGCGGTTTTCACCAGTGGATTTAGCACCTCATTTTACATAAAATAAGTCCTATAAGTCTACTCTCAAGAGTTGATAAAGGTACAAACGAATAAAATGTTTATATATCACATTTTCAAATATCTATTATTCTCCATTGTACTCGATCTCCTAAACGGTTAATGTTAGGACATCGCAGTTTTCTCCAGTGGATTTAGCACCTCATTTTACATTACATAAGTCCTATAAGTCTACTTTCAAGAGTTGATAAAGGTACAAACGAATAAAATGTTTATTTATCACATTTTCAAATATCTATTATTCTAAATTTTACTCGATCTCCTAAACGGTTAAAAATAGTACATCGCAGTTTTCACCAATAGATTTTTCACGTCATTTTACATAAAATAAGTCCTATAAGTCTACTCTCAAGAGTTGATAAAGATACAAACGAATAAAATGTTTATATATCACATTTTCAAATATCAATTATTCTCCATTTTACTCGATCTTCTAAACGGTTAAAAATAGTACATCGCAGTTTTCACCAATAGATTTTTCACGTCATTTTACATAAAATAAGTCCAATAGTTCTACTCTCAGGAGTTGATAAAGGTACAAACGAATAAACTGTTTATATATCACATTTTCAAATATCTATTAGTCTCCATTTTACTTGATCTTCTAAACGGTTAAAAATAGTACATCGCAGTTTTCACCAATAGATTTTTCACGTCATTTTACATAAAATAAGTCCAATAGTTCTACTCTCAGGAGTTGATAAAGGTACAAACGAATAAACTGTTTATATATCACATTTTCAAATATCTATTATTCTCCATTTTACTCGATCTTCTAAAAGGTTAAAAATAGTACATCGCAGTTTTCACCAATAGATTTTTCACGTCATTTTACATAAAATAAGTCCTATAGTTCTACTCTCAATAGTTGATAAAGGTACAAACGAATAAAATGTTTATATATCACATTTTCAAATATCTATTATTTTCCATTTTACTCGATCTCCTAAACGGTTAATGATAGGACATCGCAGTTTTCTCCAGTGGATTTAGCACCTCATTTTACATTAAATAAGTCCAATAAGTCTACTCTCAAGAGTTGATAAAGGTACAAACGAATAAAAAGTTTATATATCACATTTTCAAATATCTATTAATTTAATTTTACTCGATCTCCTAAACGGTTAAAAATAGTGCATCGCAGTTTTCTCCAGTGGATTTAGCACCTCATTTTACATTAAATAAGTCCTATAAGTCTACTCTCAAGAGTTGATAAAGGTACAAACGAATAAAATGTTTATATATCACATTTTCAAATATCTATTATTTTCCATTTTACTTGATCTCCTAAACGGTTAAAAATAGGACATCGCGGTTTTCACCAGTGGATTTAGCACCTCATTTTACATAATATAAGTCCTATAAGTCTACTCTCAAGAGTTGATAAAGGTACAAACGAATAAAATGTTTATATATCACATTTTCAAATATCTATTATTCTCCATTGTACTCGATCTCCTAAACGGTTAATGATAGGACATCGCAGTTTTCTCCAGTAGATTTAGCACCTCATTTTACATTAAATAAGTCCTATAAGTCTACTTTCAAGAGTTGATAAAGGTACAAACGAATAAAATGTTTATTTATCACATTTTCAAATATCTATTATTCTAAATTTTACTCGATCTCCTAAACGGTTAAAAATAGTACATCGCAGTTTTCACCAATAGATTTTTTACGTCATTTTACATAAAATAAGTCCTATAAGTCTACTCTCAAGAGTTGATAAAGATACAAACGAATAAAATGTTTATATATCACATTTTCAAATATCAATTATTCTCCATTTTACTCGATCTTCTAAACGGTTAAAAATAGTACATCGCTGTTTTCACCAATAGATTTTTCACGTCATTTTACATAAAATAAGTCCAATAGTTCTACTCTCAGGAGTTGATAAAGGTACAAACGAATAAACTGTTTATATATCACATTTTCAAATATCTATTATTCTCCATTTTACTTGATCTTCTAAACGGTTAAAAATAGTACATCGCAGTTTTCACCAATAGATTTTTCACGTCATTTTACATAAAATAAGTCCTATAGTTCTACTCTCAGGAGTTGATAAAGGTACAAACGAATAAAATGTTCATATATCACATTTTTAAATATCTATTATTCTCCATTCTACTCGATCTCCTAATCGGTTAAAGATAGGACATCGCGGTTTTCACCAGTGGACTCAGCACCTCATTTTACATAAAATAAGTCCTATAAGTCTACTCTCAAGAGTTGATAAAGATACAAACGAATAAAATGTTTATATATCACATTTTCAAATATCTATTATTCTAAATTTTACTCGATCTCCTAAACGGTTAAAAATAGTACATCGCAGTTTTAACCAGTGGATTTTGCACGTCATTTTACATAAAATAAGTCCTATAAGTCTACTCTCAGGAGTTGATAAAGGTACAAACGAATAAACTGTTTATATATCACATTTTCAAATATCTATTATTCTCCATTTTACTCGATCTTCTAAAAGGTTAAAAATAGTACATCGCAGTTTTCACCAATAGATTTTTCACGTCATTTTACATAAAATAAGTCCTATAGTTCTACTCTCAATAGTTGATAAAGGTACAAACGAACAAAATGTTTATATATCACATTTTCAAATATCTATTATTCTCCATTTTACTCGATCTCCTAATCGGTTAAAAATAGGACATCGCGATTTTTACCAGTGGATTTAGCACCTCATTTTACATAAACTAAGTCCTATAAGACTACTCTCAAGAGTTGATAAAGGTACAAACGAATAAAATGTTTATATATCACATTTTAAAATATCTATTATTCTCCATTTTACTCGATCTCCTAAACGGTTAATGATAGGACATCGCAGTTTTCACCAGTGGATTTAGCACTTCATTTTACATATAATAAGTCCTATAAGTCTACTCTCAAGAGTTGATAAAGGTACAAACGAATAAAATGTTTATATATCACATTTTCAAATATCTATTATTCTCCATTTTACTTGATCTCCTAAACGGTTAAAGATAGGACATCGCGGATTTCACCAGTGGACTTAGCACCTCATTTTACATAAAATAAGTCCTATAAGTCTACTCTCAAGAGTTGATAAAGGTACAAACGAATAAAAAGTTTATTATATATCACATTTTCATATATCTATTATTTTCCATTTTACTTGATCTCCTAATCGGTTAAATATAGGACATCGCGGTTTTTGTCAGTGGATTTAGCACCTCATTTTACATAAAATTAGTTTTATAAGTCTACTCTCAAGAGTTGATAAAGGTACAAACGAATAAAATGTTTATATATCACATTTTCAAATATCTATTATTTTCCATCTTACTCGATCTCCTAAACGGTTAATGATAGGACATCGCAGTTTTCTCCAGTAGATTTAGCACCTCATTTTACATTAAATAAGTCCTATAAGTCTACTCTCAAGAGTTGATAAAGGTACAAACGAATAAAAAGTTTATATATCACATTTTCATAAATCTATTATTTTCCATTTTACTTGATCTCCTAAACGGTTAAAGATAGGACATCGCGGATTTCACCAGTGGATTTAGCACCTCATTTTACATAAAATAAGTCTTATAAGTCCACTCTCAAGAGTTGATAAAGGTACAAACGAATAAAAAGTTTATATATCACATTTTCATAAATCTATTATTCTCCATTTTGCGCGATCTCCTAAGCGGTTGAAGATAGGACATCGCGATTTTCACCAGTGGATTTAGCACCTCACTTTACATAAAATAAGTCCTATAAGTCTACTCTCAAGAGTTGATAAAGGAACAAACGAATAAAATGATTATATATCACATTTTCAAATATCTATTATTCTCCATTTTACTCGATCTCCTAAACGGTTAAAGACAGGACATCGCGGTTTTCACCAGTGGACTTAGCACCTCATTTTACATAAAATAAGTCCTATAAGTCTACTCTCAAGAGTTGATAAAGGTACAAACGAATAAAATGTTTATATAACACATTTTCAAATATCTATTATTTTAATTTTACTCGATCTCCTAAACGATTAAAAATAGTGCATCGCAGTTTTCTCCAGTGGATTTAGCACCTCATTATACATTAAATAAGTCCTATAAGTCTACTCTCAAGAGTTGATAAAGGTACAAACGAATAAAATGTTTATATATCACATTTTCAAATATTTATTATTTTCCATTTTACTTGATCTCCTAAACGGTTAAAAATAGGACATCGCGGTTTTCACCAGTGGATTTAGCACCTCATTTTACATAAAATAAGTCCTATAAGTCTACTCTCAAGAGTTGATAAAGGTACAAACGAATAAAATGTTTATATATCACATTTTCAAATATCTATTATTTTCCATTTTACTTGATCTCCTAAACGGTTAAAGATAGGACATCGCGGTTTTCACCAGTGGATTTAGCACCTCATTTTACATAAAATAAGTCCTATTAGTCTACTCTCAAGAGTTGATAAAGGTACAAACGAATAAAATGTTTATATATCACATTTTTAAATATCTATTATTCTCCATTTTGCTCGATTTCCTAAACGGTTAAAGACAGGACATCGCGGTTTTCACCAGTGAACTTAGCACCTCATTTTTCATAAAATAAGTCCTATTAGTCTACTCTCAAGAGTTGATAAAGGAACAAACGAATAAAATGATTATATATCACATTTTCAAATATCTATTATTCTCCATTTTACTCGATCTCCTAAACGGTTAAAGACAGGACATCGCGGTTTTCACCAGTGGACTTAGCACCTCATTTTACATAAAATAAGTCCTATAAGTCTACTCTCAAGAGTTGATAAAGGTACAAACGAATAAAATGTTTATATAACACATTTTCAAATATCTATTATTTTAATTTTACTCGATCTCCTAAACGATTAAAAATAGTGCATCGCAGTTTTCTCCAGTGGATTTAGCACCTCATTATACATTAAATAAGTCCTATAAGTCTACTCTCAAGAGTTGATAAAGGTACAAACGAATAAAATGTTTATATATCACATTTTCAAATATTTATTATTTTCCATTTTACTTGATCTCCTAAACGGTTAAAAATAGGACATCGCGGTTTTCACCAGTGGATTTAGCACCTCATTTTACATAAAATAAGTCCTATAAGTCTACTCTCAAGAGTTGATAAAGGTACAAACGAATAAAATGTTTATACATCACATTTTCAAATATCTATTATTTTCCATTTTACTTGATCTCCTAAACGGTTAAAGATAGGACATCGCGGTTTTCACCAGTGGATTTAGCACCTCATTTTACATAAAATAAGTCCTATTAGTCTACTCTCAAGAGTTGATAAAGGTACAAACGAATAAAATGTTTATATATCACATTTTTAAATATCTATTATTCTCCATTTTGCTCGATCTCCTAAACGGTTAAAGACAGGACATCGCGGTTTTCACCAGTGAACTTAGCACCTCATTTTTCATAAAATAAGTCCTATTAGTCTACTCTCAAGAGTTGATAAAGGTACAAACGAATAAAATGTTTATATATCACATTTTAAAATATCTATTATTCTCCATTTTACTCGATCTCCTAAACGGTTAATGATAGGACATCGCAGTTTTCACCAGTGGATTTAGCACTTCATTTTACATATAATAAGTCCTATAAGTCTACTCTCAAGAGTTGATAAAGGTACAAACGAATAAAATGTTTATATATCACATTTTCAAATATCTATTATTCTCCATTTTACTTGATCTCCTAAACGGTTAAAGATAGGACATCGCGGATTTCACCAGTGGACTTAGCACCTCATTTTACATAAAATAAGTCCTATAAGTCTACTCTCAAGAGTTGATAAAGGTACAAACGAATAAAAAGTTTATTATATATCACATTTTCATATATCTATTATTTTCCATTTTACTTGATCTCCTAATCGGTTAAATATAGGACATCGCGGTTTTTGTCAGTGGATTTAGCACCTCATTTTACATAAAATTAGTCCTATAAGTCTACTCTCAAGAGTTGATAAAGGTACAAACGAATAAAATGTTTATATATCACATTTTCAAATATCTATTATTTTCCATCTTACTCGATCTCCTAAACGGTTAATGATAGGACATCGCAGTTTTCTCCAGTAGATTTAGCACCTCATTTTACATTAAATAAGTCCTATAAGTCTACTCTCAAGAGTTGATAAAGGTACAAACGAATAAAAAGTTTATATATCACATTTTCATAAATCTATTATTTTCCATTTTACTTGATCTCCTAAACGGTTAAAGATAGGACATCGCGGATTTCACCAGTGGATTTAGCACCTCATTTTACATAAAATAAGTCTTATAAGTCCACTCTCAAGAGTTGATAAAGGTACAAACGAATAAAAAGTTTATATATCACATTTTCATAAATCTATTATTCTCCATTTTGCGCGATCTCCTAAGCGGTTGAAGATAGGACATCGCGATTTTCACCAGTGGATTTAGCACCTTACTTTACATAAAATAAGTCCTATAAGTCTACTCTCAAGAGTTGATAAAGGAACAAACGAATAAAATGATTATATATCACATTTTCAAATATCTATTATTCTCCATTTTACTCGATCTCCTAAACGGTTAAAGACAGGACATCGCGGTTTTCACCAGTGGACTTAGCACCTCATTTTACATAAAATAAGTCCTATAAGTCTACTCTCAAGAGTTGATAAAGATACAAACGAATAAAATGATTATATATCACATTTTCAAATATCTATTATTCTCCATTTTACTCGATCTCCTAAACGGTTAAAAATAGTACATCGCAGTTTTCACCAATAGATTTTTCACGTCATTTTACATAAAATAAGTCCTATAAGTCTACTCTCAAAAGTTGGTAATGGTACAAACGAATAAAATGTTTATATATCACATTTTTTCAAATATCTATTATTCTCCATTCTACTCGATCTCCTAATCGGTTAAAGATAGGACATCGCGGTTTTCACCAGTGGACTTAGCACCTCATTTTACATAAAATAAGTCCTATAAGTCTACTCTCAAGAGTTGATAAAGATACAAACGAATAAAATGTTAATATATCACATTTTCAAATATCTATTATTCTCCATTTTACTCGATCTTCTAAACGGTTTAAAATAGTACATCGCAGTTTTCACCAATAGATTTTTCACGTCAGTTTACATAAAATAAGTCCAATAGTTCTACTCTCTGGAGTTGATAAAGGTACAAACGAATAAACTGTTTATATATCACATTTTCAAATATCTGTTATTCTCCATTTTACTCGATCTTCTAAACGGTTAAAAATAGTACATCGCAGTTTTCACCAATAGATTTTTCACGTCATTTTACATAAAATAAGTCCTATAGTTCTACTCTCAGGAGTTGATAAAGGTACAAACGAATAAAATGTTTATATATCACATTTTCAAATATCTATTATTTTCCATTTTACTTGATCTCCTAAACGGTTAAAGATAGGACATCGCGGTTTTCACCAGTGGATTTAGCACCTCATTTTACATAAAATAAGTCCTATTAGTCTACTCTCAAGAGTTGATAAAGGTACAAACGAATAAAATGTTTATATATCACATTTTTAAATATCTATTATTCTCCATTTTGCTCGATCTCCTAAACGGTTAAAGACAGGACATCGCGGTTTTCACCAGTGAACTTAGCACCTCATTTTTCATAAAATAAGTCCTATTAGTCTACTCTCAAGAGTTGATAAAGGAACAAACGAATAAAATGATTATATATCACATTTTCAAATATCTATTATTCTCCATTTTACTCGATCTCCTAAACGGTTAAAGACAGGACATCGCGGTTTTCACCAGTGGACTTAGCACCTCATTTTACATAAAATAAGTCCTATAAGTCTACTCTCAAGAGTTGATAAAGGTACAAACGAATAAAATGTTTATATAACACATTTTCAAATATCTATTATTTTAATTTTACTCGATCTCCTAAACGATTAAAAATAGTGCATCGCAGTTTTCTCCAGTGGATTTAGCACCTCATTATACATTAAATAAGTCCTATAAGTCTACTCTCAAGAGTTGATAAAGGTACAAACGAATAAAATGTTTATATATCACATTTTCAAATATTTATTATTTTCCATTTTACTTGATCTCCTAAACGGTTAAAAATAGGACATCGCGGTTTTCACCAGTGGATTTAGCACCTCATTTAACATAAAATAAGTCCTATAAGTCTACTCTCAAGAGTTGATAAAGGTACAAACGAATAAAATGTTTATACATCACATTTTCAAATATCTATTATTTTCCATTTTACTTGATCTCCTAAACGGTTAAAGATAGGACATCGCGGTTTTCACCAGTGGATTTAGCACCTCATTTTACATAAAATAAGTCCTATTAGTCTACTCTCAAGAGTTGATAAAGGTACAAACGAATAAAATGTTTATATATCACATTTTTAAATATCTATTATTCTCCATTTTGCTCGATCTCCTAAACGGTTAAAGACAGGACATCGCGGTTTTCACCAGTGAACTTAGCACCTCATTTTTCATAAAATAAGTCCTATTAGTCTACTCTCAAGAGTTGATAAAGGTACAAACGAATAAAATGTTTATATATCACATTTTCAAATATCTATTATTCTAAATTTTACTCGATCTCCTAAACGGTTAAAAATAGTACATCGCAGTTTTCACCAATAGATTTTTCACGTCATTTTACATAAAATAAGTCCTATAAGTCTACTCTCAAAAGTTGGTAATGGTACAAACGAATAAAATGTTTATATATCACATTTTTTCAAATATCTATTATTCTCCATTCTACTCGATCTCCTAATCGGTTAAAGATAGGACATCGCGGTTTTCACCAGTGGACTTAGCACCTCATTTTACATAAAATAAGTCCTATAAGTCTACTCTCAAGAGTTGATAAAGATACAAACGAATAAAATGTTAATATATCACATTTTCAAATATCTATTATTCTCCATTTTACTCGATCTTCTAAACGGTTTAAAATAGTACATCGCAGTTTTCACCAATAGATTTTTCACGTCAGTTTACATAAAATAAGTCCAATAGTTCTACTCTCTGGAGTTGATAAAGGTACAAACGAATAAACTGTTTATATATCACATTTTCAAATATCTGTTATTCTCCATTTTACTCGATCTTCTAAACGGTTAAAAATAGTACATCGCAGTTTTCACCAATAGATTTTTCACGTCATTTTACATAAAATAAGTCCTATAGTTCTACTCTCAGGAGTTGATAAAGGTACAAACGAATAAAATGTTTATATATCACATTTTCAAATATCTATTATTTTCCATTTTACTTGATCTCCTAAACGGTTAAAGATAGGACATCGCGATTTTCACCAGTGGATTTAGCACCTCATTTTACATAAAATAAGTCCTATTAGTCTACTCTCAAGAGTTGATAAAGGTACAAACGAATAAAATGTTTATATATCACATTTTCAAATATCTATTATTCTCCATTTTGCTCGATCTCCTAAACGGTTAAAGACAGGACATAGCGGTTTTCACCAGTGGACTTGGCACCTCATTTTACATAAAATAAGTCCTACAAGTCTACTCTCAAGAGTTGATAAAGGTACAAACGAATAAAATGTTTATATATCACATTTTCAAATATCTATTATTCTCCATTTTACTCGATCTCCTAAACGGTTAATGATAGGACATCGCAGTTTTCTCCAGTGGATTTAGCACCTCATTTTACATTAAATAAGTCCTATAAGTCTACTCTCAAGAGTTGATAAAGGTACAAACGAATAAAATGTTTATATATCACATTTTCAAATATCTATTATTTTCCATTTTACTTGATCTCCTAAACGGTTAAAGATAGGACATCGCGGTTTTCACCAGTGGATTTAGCACCTCATTTTACATAAAATAAGTCCTATTAGTCTACTCTCAAGAGTTGATAAAGGTACAAACGAATAAAATGTTTATATATCACATTTTCAAATATCTATTATTCTCCATTTTGCTCGATCTCCTAAACGGTTAAAGACAGGACATCGCGGTTTTCACCAGTGGACTTGGCACCTCATTTTACATAAAATAAGTCCTACAAGTCTACTCTCAAGAGTTGATAAAGGTACAAACGAATAAAATGTTTATATATCACATTTTCAAATATCTATTATTCTCCATTTTGCTCGATCTCCTAACCGGTTAAAGACAGGACATCGCGGTTTTCACCAGTGGACTTGGCACCTCATTTTACATAAAATAAGTCCTACAAGTCTACTCTCAAGAGTTGATAAAGGTACAAACGAATAAAAAGTTTATTATATATCACATTTTCAAATATTTATTATTTTCCATTTTACTTGATCTCCTAAACGGTTAAAAATAGGACATCGCGGTTCTCACCAGTGGATTTAGCACCTCATTTTACATAAAATATGTCCTATAAGTCTACTCTCAAGAGTTGATAAAGGTACAAACGAATAAAATGTTTATATATCACATTTTCAAATATCTATTATTCTCCATTTTACTCGATCTCCTAAACGGTTAATGATAGGACATCGCAGTTTTCTCCAGTGGATTTAGCACCTCATTTTACATTAAATAAGTCCTATAAGTCTACTCTCAAGAGTTGATAAAGGTACAAACGAATAAAATGTTTATATATCACATTTTCAAATATCTATTATTTTCCATTTTACTTGATCTCCTAAACGGTTAAAGATAGGACATCGCGGTTTTCACCAGTGGATTTAGCACCTCATTTTACATAAAATAAGTCCTATAAGTCTACTCTCAAGAGTTGATAAAGGTACAAACGAATAAAATGTTTATATATCACATTTTCAAATATCTATTATTCTAAATTTTAATCGATCTCCTAAACGGTTAAAAATAGTACATCGCAGTTTTCACCAATATATTTTTCACGTCATTTTACATAAAATAAGTCCTATAAGTCTACTCTCAAGAGTTGGTAATGGTACAAACGAATAAAATGTTTATATATCACATTTTTTCAAATATCTATTATTCTCCATTCTACTCGATCTCCTAATCGGTTAAAGATAGGACATCGCGGTTTTCACCAGTGGACTTAGCACCTCATTTTCATAAAATAAGTCCTATTAGTCTACTCTCAAGAATTGATAAAGGTACAAACGAATAAAATGTTTATATATCACATTTTCAAATATCTATTATTCTCCATTTTGCTCGATCTCCTAAACGGTTAAAGACAGGACATCGCGGTTTTCACCAGTGGACTTAGCACCTCATTTTACATAAAATAAGTCCTATAAGTCTACTCTCAAGAGTTGATAAAGGTACATACGAATAAACTGTTTATATATCACATTTTCAAATATCTATTATTTTCCATTTTACTTGATCTCCTAATTGGTTAAATATAGGACATCGCGGTTTTTATCAGTGGATTTAGCACCTCATTTTACATAAAATTAGTCCTATAAGTCAACTCTCAAGAGTTGATAAAGGTACAAACGAATAAAATGTTTATATATAAAATTTTCAAATATCTATTATTTTAATTTTACTCGATCTTCTAAACGGTTAAAGATAGGACATCGCGGTTTTCTCCAGTGGATTGAGCACCTCATTTTACATTAAATATGTCCTATAAGTCTACTCTCAAGAGTTGATAAAGGTACAAACGAATAAACAGTTTATATATCACATTTTCAAATATCTATTATTCTCCATTTTACTCGATCTTCTAAACGGTTAAAAATAGTACATCGCAGTTTTCACCAATAGATTTTTCACGTCATTTTACATAAAATAAGTATTATAGTTCTACTCTCAGGAGTTGATAAAGGTACAAACGAATAAAATGTTTATATATCACATTTTCAAATATCTATTATTCTCCATTTTGCTCGATCTCCTAAACGGTTAAAGACAGGACATCGCGGTTTTCAGCAGTGGACTTGGCACCTCATTTTACATAAAATAAGTCCTACAAGTCTACTCTCAAGAGTTGATAAAGGTACAAACGAATAAAAAGTTTATTATATATCACATTTTCAAATATTTATTATTTTCCATTTTACTTGATCTCCTAAACGGTTAAAAATAGGACATCGCGGTTCTCACCAGTGAATTTAGCACCTCATTTTACATAAAATATGTCCTATAAGTCTACTCTCAAGAGTTGATAAAGGTACAAACGAATAAGATGTTTATATATCACATTTTCAAATATCTATTATTCTCCATTTTACTCGATCTCCTAAACGGTTAATGATAGGACATCGCAGTTTTCTCCAGGGAATTTAGCACCTCATTTTACATTAAATAAGTCCTATAAGTCTACTCTCAAGAGTTGATAAAGGTACAAACGAATAAAATGTTTATATATCACATTTTCAAATATCTATTATTTTCCATTTTACTTGATCTCCTAAACGGTTAAAGATAGGACATCGCGGTTTTCACCAGTGGATTTAGCACCTCATTTTACATAAAATAAGTCCTATTAGTCTACTCTCAAGAGTTGATAAAGGTACAAACGAATAAAATGTTTATATATCACATTTTCAAATATCTATTATTTTCCATTTTGCTCGATCTCCTAAACGGTTAAAGACAGGACATCGCGGTTTTCACCAGTGAACTTAGCACCTCATTTTACATAAAATAAGTCCTATTAGTCTACTCTCAAGAGTTGATAAAGGTACAAACGAATAAAATGTTTATTTATCACATTTTCAAATATCTATTATTCTAAATTTTAATCGATCTCCTAAACGGTTAAAAATAGTACATCGCAGTTTTCACCAATATATTTTTCACGTCATTTTACATAAAATAAGTCCTATAAGTCTACTCTTAAGAGTTGGTAATGGTACAAACGAATAAAATGTTTATATATCACATTTTTTCAAATATCTATTATTCTCCATTCTACTCGTTCTCCTAATCGGTTAAAGATAGGACATCGCGGTTTTCACCAGTGGACTTAGCACCTCATTTTCATAAAATAAGTCCTATTAGTCTACTCTCAAGAGTTGATAAAGGTACATACGAATAAAATGTTTATATATCACATTTTCAAATATCTATTATTTTCCATTTTACTTGATCTCCTAATTGGTTAAATATAGGACATCGCGGTTTTTATCAGTGGATTTAGCACCTCATTTTACATAAAATTAGTCCTATAAGTCAACTCTCAAGAGTTGATAAAGGTACAAACGAATAAAATGTTTATATATCAAATTTTCAAATATCTATTATTTTAATTTTACTCGATCTTCTAAACGGTTAAAGATAGGACATCGCGGTTTTCTCCAGTGGATTTAGCACCTCATTTTACATTAAATATGTCCTATAAGTCTACTCTCAAGAGTTGAAAAAGGTACAAACGAATAAACAGTTTATATATCACATTTTCAAATATCTATTATTCTCCATTTTACTCGATCTTCTAAACGGTTAAAAATAGTACATCGCAGTTTTCACCAATAGATTTTTCACGTCATTTTACATAAAATAAGTATTATAGTTCTACTCTCAGGAGTTGATAAAGGTACGAACGAATAAAATGTTTATATATCACATATTAAAATATCTATTATTCTCCATTTTACTCGATCTCCTAAACGGTTAATGATAGGACATCGCAGTTTTATCCAGTGGATTTAGCACCTCATTTTACATAAAATAAGTCCTATAAGTCTACTCTCAAGAGTTGATAAAGGTACAAACGAATAAAAAGTTTTTATATCACATTTTCATAAATCTATTATTTTCCATTTTACTTGATCTCCTAAACGGTTAAAGATAAGACATCGCGGTTTTCACCAGTGGACTTAGCACCTCATTTTACATAAAATAAGTCCTATATGTCTACTTTCAAGAGTTGATAAAGGTACAAACGAATAAAATGTTTATATATCACATTTTCAAATATCTATTATTCTCCATTTTACTCGATCTCCTAAACGGTTAATGATAGGACATCGCAGTTTTCTCCAGTGGATTTAGCATCTCATTTTACATTAAATAAGTCCTATAAGTCTACTCTCAAGAGTTGATAAAGGTACAAACGAATAAAATGTTTATATATCACATTTTCAAATATCTATTATTTTCCATTTTACTTGATCTCCTAAACGGTTAAAGATAGGACATCGCGGTTTTCACCAGTGGACTTAGCACCTCATTTTCATAAAATAAGTCCTATTAGTCTACTCTCAAGAATTGATAAAGGTACAAACGAATAAAATGTTTATATATCCCATTTTCAAATATCTATTATTCTCCATTTTGCTCGATCTCCTAAACGGTTAAAGACAGGACATCGCGGTTTTCACCAGTGGACTTAGCACCTCATTTTACATAAAATAAGTCCTATAAGTCTACTCTCAAGAGTTGATAAAGGTACATACGAATAAAATGTTTATATATCACATTTTCAAATATCTATTATTTTCCATTTTACTTGATCTCCTAATTGGTTAAATATAGGACATCGCGGTTTTTATCAGTGGATTTAGCACCTCATTTTACATAAAATTAGTCCTATAAGTCAACTCTCAAGAGTTGATAAAGGTACAAACGAATAAAATGTTTATATATCAAATTTTCAAATATCTATTATTTTAATTTTACTCGATCTTCTAAACGGTTAAAGATAGGACATCGCGGTTTTCTCCAGTGGATTTAGCACCTCATTTTACATTAAATATGTCCTATAAGTCTACTCTCAAGAGTTGATAAAGGTACAAACGAATAAAAAGTTTATATATCACATTTTCATAAATCTATTATTTTCCATTTTACTCGATCTCCTAAACGGTTAAAGAGAGGACATCGCTGTTTTCACCAGTGGACTTAGCACCTCATTTTACATAAAATAAGTCCTATAAGACTACTCTCAAAAGTTGATAAAGATACAAACGAATAAAATGTTTATATATCACATTTTCAAATATCTATTATTCTCCATTTTACTCGATCTCCTAAACGGTTAATGATAGGACATCGCAGTTTTCTCCAGTGAATTTAGCACCTCATTTTACATTAAATAAGTCCTATAAGTCTACTCTCAAGAGTTGATAAAGGTACAAACGAATAAAATGTTTATATATCACATTTTCAAATATCTATTATTTTCCATTTTACTTGATCTCCTAAACGGTTAAAGATAGGGCATCGCGGTTTTCACCAGTGGATTTAGCACCTCATTTTACATAAAATAAGTCCTATTAGTCTACTCTCAAGAGTTGATAAAGGTACAAACGAATAAAATGTTTATATATCACATTTTCAAATATCTATTATTTTCCATTTTGCTCGATCTCCTAAACGGTTAAAGACAGGACATCGCGGTTTTCACCAGTGAACTTAGCACCTCATTTTACATAAAATAAGTCCTATTAGTCTACTCTCAAGAGTTGATAAAGGTACAAACGAATAAAATGTTTATTTATCACATTTTCAAATATCTATTATTCTAAATTTTAATCGATCTCCTAAACGGTTAAAAATAGTACATCGCAGTTTTCACCAATATATTTTTCACGTCATTTTACATAAAATAAGTCCTATAAGTCTACTCTCAAGAGTTGGTAATGGTACAAACGAATAAAATGTTTATATATCACATTTTTTCAAATATCTATTATTCTCCATTCTACTCGATCTCCTAATCGGTTAAAGATAGGACATCGCGGTTTTCACCAGTGGACTTAGCACCTCATTTTCATAAAATAAGTCCTATTAGTCTACTCTCAAAAGTTGATAAAGGTACAAACGAATAAAATGTTTATATCTCACATTTTCAATTATCTATTATTCTCCATTTGACTCGATCTCCTAAACGGTTAAATATAGGACATCGCGGTTTTCACCAGTGGATTTAGCACCTCATTTTACATAAAATAAGCCCTATAAGTCAACTCTCAAGAGTTGATAAAGGTACAAACGAATAAAATGTTTATATCTCACATTTTCAAATATCTATTATTTTCCATTTTACTCGATCTCCTAAACGGTTAAAGATAGGACATCGCGGTTTTCACCAGTAGATTAAGAACCTCATTTTACATAAAATAAGTCCTATAAGTCTACTCTCAAGAGTTGATAAAGGTACAAACGAATAAAATGTTTATATCTCACATTTTCAAATATCTATTATTCTCCATTTTACTCGATCTCCTAAACGATTAAAGATAGGACATCGCGGTTTTCACCAGTGGATTTAGCATCTCATTTTTCATAAAATAAGTCTTATAAGTCTACCCTCAAGAGTTGATAAAGGTACAAACGAATAAAGTGTTTATATCTCAAATTTTCAATTATCTATTATTCTCCATTTTACTCGATCTCCTAAACGGTTAAAGATAGGACACCGCGGTTTTCACCAGTGGATTAAGCACCTCATTTTACATAAAATAAGTCCTACAAGTCTACTCTCAAGAGTTGATAAAGGTACAAACGAATAAAATGTTTATATATCACATTTTCAAATATATATTATTCTCCATTTTACTCGATCTCCTAAACGGTTAAAGATAGGAAATCGCGGTTTTCGCTAGTGGATTTAGCACCTCATTTTACATAATATAAGACCTATAAGTCAACTCTCAAGAGTTGATAAAGGTACAAACGAATAAAATGTTTATATATCTCATTTTCAAATATCTATTATTCTCCATTTTACTCGATCTCCTAATCGACTAAAGATAGGACATCGCGATTTTTACCAGTGGATTTAGCACCTCATTTTACATAAAATAAGTCCTATAAGTCTACTCTCAAGAGTTGATAAAGATACAAACGAATAAAATGTTTATGTATCACATTTTCAAATATCTATTATTTTAAATTTTACTCGATCTCCTAAACGGTTAAAGATACGACATCGCGGTTTTCATTAGTGGATTTAGCACCTCATTTTACATAAAATAAGTCTTATAAGTCTACTCTCAAGAGTTGATAAAGATACAAACGAATAAAATGTTTATGTATCACATTTTCAAATATCTATTATTTTAAATTTTACTCGATCTCCTAAACGGTTAAAGATAGGACATCGCGGTTTTCACCAGTGGATTTAGCACCTCATTTTACATAAAATAAGTCCTATAAGTCTACTCTCAAGAATTGATAAAGATACAAACGAATAAAATGTTTTTATATCACGTTTTTAAATATCTATTATTCTCCATTTTACTCGATCTCCTAAACGGTTAAAGATAGGACATCGCAGTTTTTACCAGTGGATTTAGCACCTCATTTTACATAAAATAAGTCCTATAAGTCTACTCTCAAGAGTTGATAAATATACAAACGAATAAAATGTTTATATATCACATTTTCAAATATCTATTATTCGAAATTTTGCTCGATCTCCTAAACGGTTAAAGATAGGACATCGCGGTTTTCACCAGTGGATTTAGCACCTCATTTTACATAAAATAAGTCCTATAAGTCTACTCTCAAGAGTTGATAAAGATACAAACGAATAAAATGTTTATATATCACGTTTTTAAATATCTATTATTCTCCATTTTACTCGATCTCCTAAACGGTTAAAGATAGGACATCGCGGTTTTCACCAGTGGATTTAGCACCTCATTTTACATACAATAAGTCCTATAAGTCTACTCTCAAGAGTTGATAAAGATACAAACGAATAAAATGTTTATGTATCACATTATCAAATATCTATTATTCTAAATTTTACTCGATCTCCCAAACGGTTAAAGATAGGACATCGC
Source organism: Silvanus unidentatus (assembly GCA_963930825.1). Classification (NCBI taxonomy): domain Eukaryota; kingdom Metazoa; phylum Arthropoda; class Insecta; order Coleoptera; family Silvanidae; genus Silvanus; species Silvanus unidentatus. The sequence continues at coordinate 14,171,948 of OZ005759.1, read as the reverse complement.
GGTTTTCACCAGTGGATTTAGCACCTCATTTTACATAAAATAAGTTCTATAAGTCTACTCTCAAGAGTTGATAAAGATACAAACGAATAAAATGTTTATATATCACATTTTCAAATATATAATATTTTCCATTTTACTCGATCTCCTAAACGGTTAAAGATAGGACATCGCGGTTTTCACCAGTGGATTTAGCACCTCATTTTACATAAAATAAGTCCTATAAGTCTACTCTCAAGAGTTGATAAAGATACAAACGAATAAAATGTTTATGTATCACATTTTCAAATATTTATTATTCTAAATTTTACTCGATCTCCTAAACGGTTAAAGATAGGACATCGCAGTTTCTACCAGTGGATTTAGCACCTCATTTTACATAAAATAAGTCCTATAAGTCTACTCTCAAGAGTTGATAAAGATACAAACGAATAAAATGTTTATGTATCACATTTTCAAATATTTATTATTCTAAATTTTACTCGATCTCCTAAACGGTTAAAGATAGGACATCGCAGTTTCTACCAGTGGATTTAGCACCTCATTTTACATAAAATAAGTCCTATAAGTCTACTCTCAAGAGTTGATAAAGGTACAAACGAATAAAATGTTTATATATCACATTTTCAAATATATAATATTCTCCATTTTACTCGATCTCCTAAACGGTTAAAGATAGGACATCGCGGTTTTCACCAGTGGATTAAGCACTTCATTTTACATAAAATAAGTCCTATAAGTCTACTCTCAAGAGTTGATAAAGATACAAACGAATAAAATGTTTATGTATCACATTTTCAAATATCTATTATTCTAAATTTTACTCGATCTCCTAAACAGTTAAAGATAGGACATCGCGGTTTTCACCAGTGGATTTAGCACCTCATTTTACATACAATAAGTCCTATAAGTCTACTCTCAAGAGTTGATAAAGATACAAACGAATAAAATGTTTATGTATCACATTTTCATATATCTATTAATCTAAATTTTACTCGATCTCCTAAACGGTTAAAGATAGGACATCGAGGTTTTCACCAGTGGATTTAGCACCTCATTTTACATAAAATAAGTCCCATAAGTCTACTCTCAAGAGTTGATAAAGATACAAAAGAATAAAATGTTTATATATCACATTTTCAAATATATATTATTCTCCATTTTACTCGATCTCCTAAACGGTTAAAGATAGGACATCGAGGTTTTCACCAGTGGATTTAGCACCTCGTTTTACATAAAATAAGTCCCATAAGTCTACTCTCAAGAGTTGATAAAGATACAAAAGAATAAAATGTTTATATATCACATTTTCAAATATATATTATTCTCCATTTTACTCGATCTCCTAAACGGTTAAAGATAGGAAATCGCGGTTTTCTCTAGTGGATTTAGCACCTCATTTTACATAAAATAAGTCTTATAAGTCTACTCTCAAAAGTTTATAAAGGTACAAACGAATAAAATGTTTATATCTCACATTTTCAATTACCTATTATTCTCCATTTTACTCGATCTCCTAAACGGTTAAAGATAGGACATCGCGGTTTTCACCAGTGGATTTAGCACCTCATTTTACATAAAATAAGTCTTATAAGTCTACTCTCAAGAGTTGATAAAGGTACAAACGAATAAAATGTTTATATCTCACATTTTCAATTATCTATTATTCTCCATTTGACTCGATCTCCTAAACGGTTAAATATAGGACATCGCGGTTTTCACCAGTGGATTTAGCACCTCATTTTACATACAATAAGTCCTTTAAGTCTACTCTCAAGAGTTGATAAAGATACAAACGAATAAAATGTTTATGTATCACATTTTCAAATATCTATTATTCTAAATATTACTCGATCTCCCAAACGGTTAAAGATAGGACATCGCAGTTTTTACCAGTGGATTTAGAACCTCATTTTACATAAAATATGTCCTATAACTCAACTCTCAAGAGTTGATAAAGGTACAAACGAATAAAATGTTTATATATCACATTTTCAAATATCTATTATTCTCCATTTTACTCGATCTCCTAAACGATTAAAGATAGGACATCGCGGTTTTCACCAGTAAATTTAGCATCTCATTTTTCATAAAATAAGTCTTATAAGTCTACCCTCAAGAGTTGATAAAGGTACAAACGAATAAAGTGTTTATATCTCAAATTTTCAATTATCTATTATTCTCAATTTTACTCGATCTCCTAAACGGTTAAAGATAGGACACCGCGGTTTTCACCAGTGGATTAAGCACCTCATTTTACATAAAATAAGTCCTATAAGTCTACTCTCAAGAGTTGATAAAGGTACAAACGAATAAAATGTTTATATATCACATTTTCAAATATATATTATTCTCCATTTTACTCGATCTCCTAAACGGTTAAAGATAGGAAATCGCGGTTTTCACTAGTGGATTTAGCACCTCATTTTACATAATAGAAGACCTATAAGTCAACTCTCAAGAGTTGATAAAGGTACAAACGAATAAAATGTTTATATATCTCATTTTCAAATATCTATTAGTCTCCATTTTACTCGATCTCCTAAACGATTAAAGATAGGACATCGCGATTTTTACCAGTGGATTTAGCACCTCATTTTACTTAAAATAAGTCCTATAAGTCTACTCTCAAGAGTTGATAAAGGTACAAACTAATAAAATGTTTATATATCACATTTTCAAATATCTATTATTCTCCATTTTACTCGATCTCCTAAACGATTAAAGATAGGACATCGCGATTTTTACCAGTGGATTTAGCACCTCATTTTACTTAAAATAAGTCCTATAAGTCTACTCTCAAGAGTTGATAAAGGTACAAACGAATAAAATGTTTATATATCACATTTTCAAATATATATTATTCTCCATTTTACTCGATCTCCTAAACGGTTAAAGATAGGAAATCGCGGTTTTCACTAGTGGATTTAGCACCTCATTTTACATAATATAAGACCTATAAGTCAACTCTCAAGAGTTGATAAAGGTACAAACGAATAAAATGTTTATATATCTCATTTTCAAATATCTATTAGTCTCCATTTTACTCGATCTCCTAAACGATTAAAGATAGGACATCGCGATTTTTACCAGTGGATTTAGCACCTCATTTTACTTAAAATAAGTCCTATAAGTTTACTCTCAAGAGTTGATAAAGGTACAAACTAATAAAATGTTTATATATCACATTTTCAAATGTCTATTATTCTCCATTTTACTCGATCTCCTAAACGATTAAAGAAAGGACATCGTGGTTTTCACCAGTGGATTTAGCACCTCTTTTTACATAAAATATGTCCTAGAAGTCTACTCTCAAGAGTTGATAAAGTTACAAACTAATAAAATGTTTATATATCACATTTTCAAATATCTATTATTCTCCATTTTACTCGAGCTCCTTAACGGTTAAAAACAGGACATCGCGGTTTTTACCAGTGGATTTTGCACCTCATTTTACATAAAATATGTCCTATATGTCTACTCTCAAGAGTTGATAAAGGTACAAACGAATAAAATGTTTATATATCACATTTTCAAATATCTATTATTCTTAATTTTACTCGATCTCCTAAACGGTAAAAGATAGGACATCGCGGTTTTCACCAGTGGATTTAGAACCTTATTTTACATAAAATAAGTATTATAAGTCTACTCTCAAGAGTTGATAAAGGTACAAACGAATAAAATGTTTATATATCACATTTTCAAATATCTATTATTTTAAATTTTACTCGATCTCCTAAACGGTTAAAGATAGAACATCGCGGTTTTCAAAAGTGAATTTAGCACCTCATTTTACAAAAAATAAGTCCTATAAGTCAACTCTCAAGAGTTGATAAAAGTACAAACGAATAAAATGTTTATATATCACATTTTCAAATATCTATTATTCTCCATTTTACTCGATCTCCTAGACGATTAAAGATAGGACATCGCGGTTTTCACCAGTGGATTAAGCATCTCATTTTACATAAAATAAGTCCTATAAGTCTACTCTCAAGAGTTGATAAAGGTACAAACGAATAAAATGTTTATATATCACATTTTCAAATATCTATTATTCTAAATTTTACTCGATCTCCTAAACGGTTAAAGATAGGACATCGCGGTTTTCAAAAGTGGATTTAGCACCTCATTTTACAAAAAATAAGTCCTATAAGTCAACTCTCAAGAGTTGATAAAGATACAAACGAATAAAATGTTTATGTAACACATTTTCAAATATCTATTATTCTAAATTTTACTCGATCTCCTAAACGGTTAAAGATAGGACATCGCAGTTTTTACCAGTGGATTTAGCACCTCATTTTACATAAAATAAGTCCTATAAGTCTACTCTCAAGAGTTGATAAAGGTACAAACGAATAAAATGTTTATATATCACATTTTCAAATATATATTATTCTCCATTTTACTCGATCTCCTAAACGGTTAAAGACAGGACATTGCGGTTTTCTCCAGTAGATTAAGCACCTCATTTTACTTAAAATAAGTCCTATAAGTTTACTCTCAAGAGTTGATAAAGGTACAAACTAATAAAATGTTTATATATCACATTTTCAAATGTCTATTATTCTCCATTTTACTCGATCTCCTAAACGATTAAAGAAAGGACATCGTGGTTTTCACCAGTGGATTTAGCACCTCTTTTTACATAAAATATGTCCTAGAAGTCTACTCTCAAGAGTTGATAAAGTTACAAACTAATAAAATGTTTATATATCACATTTTCAAATATCTATTATTCTCCATTTTACTCGAGCTCCTTAACGGTTAAAAACAGGACATCGCGGTTTTTACCAGTGGATTTTGCACCTCATTTTACATAAAATATGTCCTATATGTCTACTCTCAAGAGTTGATAAAGGTACAAACGAATAAAATGTTTATATATCACATTTTCAAATATCTATTATTCTTAATTTTACTCGATCTCCTAAACGGTAAAAGATAGGACATCGCGGTTTTCACCAGTGGATTTAGAACCTTATTTTACATAAAATAAGTATTATAAGTCTACTCTCAAGAGTTGATAAAGGTACAAACGAATAAAATGTTTATATATCACATTTTCAAATATCTATTATTTTAAATTTTACTCGATCTCCTAAACGGTTAAAGATAGAACATCGCGGTTTTCAAAAGTGAATTTAGCACCTCATTTTACAAAAAATAAGTCCTATAAGTCAACTCTCAAGAGTTGATAAAAGTACAAACGAATAAAATGTTTATATATCACATTTTCAAATATCTATTATTCTCCATTTTACTCGATCTCCTAGACGATTAAAGATAGGACATCGCGGTTTTCACCAGTGGATTAAGCATCTCATTTTACATAAAATAAGTCCTATAAGTCTACTCTCAAGAGTTGATAAAGGTACAAACGAATAAAATGTTTATATATCACATTTTCAAATATCTATTATTCTAAATTTTACTCGATCTCCTAAACGGTTAAAGATAGGACATCGCGGTTTTCAAAAGTGGATTTAGCACCTCATTTTACAAAAAATAAGTCCTATAAGTCAACTCTCAAGAGTTGATAAAGATACAAACGAATAAAATGTTTATGTAACACATTTTCAAATATCTATTATTCTAAATTTTACTCGATCTCCTAAACGGTTAAAGAAAGGACATCGTGGTTTTCACCAGTGGATTTAGCACCTCTTTTTACATAAAATATGTCCTAGAAGTCTACTCTCAAGAGTTGATAAAGTTACAAACTAATAAAATGTTTATATATCACATTTTCAAATATCTATTATTCTCCATTTTACTCGAGCTCCTTAACGGTTAAAAACAGGACATCGCGGTTTTTACCAGTGGATTTTGCACCTCATTTTACATAAAATATGTCCTATATGTCTACTCTCAAGAGTTGATAAAGGTACAAACGAATAAAATGTTTATATATCACATTTTCAAATATCTATTATTCTTAATTTTACTCGATCTCCTAAACGGTAAAAGATAGGACATCGCGGTTTTCACCAGTGGATTTAGAACCTTATTTTACATAAAATAAGTATTATAAGTCTACTCTCAAGAGTTGATAAAGGTACAAACGAATAAAATGTTTATATATCACATTTTCAAATATCTATTATTTTAAATTTTACTCGATCTCCTAAACGGTTAAAGATAGAACATCGCGGTTTTCAAAAGTGAATTTAGCACCTCATTTTACAAAAAATAAGTCCTATAAGTCAACTCTCAAGAGTTGATAAAAGTACAAACGAATAAAATGTTTATATATCACATTTTCAAATATCTATTATTCTCCATTTTACTCGATCTCCTAGACGATTAAAGATAGGACATCGCGGTTTTCACCAGTGGATTAAGCATCTCATTTTACATAAAATAAGTCCTATAAGTCTACTCTCAAGAGTTGATAAAGGTACAAACGAATAAAATGTTTATATATCACATTTTCAAATATCTATTATTCTAAATTTTACTCGATCTCCTAAACGGTTAAAGATAGGACATCGCGGTTTTCAAAAGTGGATTTAGCACCTCATTTTACAAAAAATAAGTCCTATAAGTCAACTCTCAAGAGTTGATAAAGATACAAACGAATAAAATGTTTATGTAACACATTTTCAAATATCTATTATTCTAAATTTTACTCGATCTCCTAAACGGTTAAAGATAGGACATCGCAGTTTTTACCAGTGGATTTAGCACCTCATTTTACATAAAATAAGTCCTATAAGTCTACTCTCAAGAGTTGATAAAGGTACAAACGAATAAAATGTTTATATATCACATTTTCAAATATATATTATTCTCCATTTTACTCGATCTCCTAAACGGTTAAAGACAGGACATTGCGGTTTTCTCCAGTAGATTAAGCACCTCATTTTACTTAAAATAAGTCCTATAAGTTTACTCTCAAGAGTTGATAAAGGTACAAACTAATAAAATGTTTATATATCACATTTTCAAATGTCTATTATTCTCCATTTTACTCGATCTCCTAAACGATTAAAGAAAGGACATCGTGGTTTTCACCAGTGGATTTAGCACCTCTTTTTACATAAAATATGTCCTAGAAGTCTACTCTCAAGAGTTGATAAAGTTACAAACTAATAAAATGTTTATATATCACATTTTCAAATATCTATTATTCTCCATTTTACTCGAGCTCCTTAACGGTTAAAAACAGGACATCGCGGTTTTTACCAGTGGATTTTGCACCTCATTTTACATAAAATATGTCCTATATGTCTACTCTCAAGAGTTGATAAAGGTACAAACGAATAAAATGTTTATATATCACATTTTCAAATATCTATTATTCTTAATTTTACTCGATCTCCTAAACGGTAAAAGATAGGACATCGCGGTTTTCACCAGTGGATTTAGAACCTTATTTTACATAAAATAAGTATTATAAGTCTACTCTCAAGAGTTGATAAAGGTACAAACGAATAAAATGTTTATATATCACATTTTCAAATATCTATTATTTTAAATTTTACTCGATCTCCTAAACGGTTAAAGATAGAACATCGCGGTTTTCAAAAGTGAATTTAGCACCTCATTTTACAAAAAATAAGTCCTATAAGTCAACTCTCAAGAGTTGATAAAAGTACAAACGAATAAAATGTTTATATATCACATTTTCAAATATCTATTATTCTCCATTTTACTCGATCTCCTAGACGATTAAAGATAGGACATCGCGGTTTTCACCAGTGGATTAAGCATCTCATTTTACATAAAATAAGTCCTATAAGTCTACTCTCAAGAGTTGATAAAGGTACAAACGAATAAAATGTTTATATATCACATTTTCAAATATCTATTATTCTAAATTTTACTCGATCTCCTAAACGGTTAAAGATAGGACATCGCGGTTTTCAAAAGTGGATTTAGCACCTCATTTTACAAAAAATAAGTCCTATAAGTCAACTCTCAAGAGTTGATAAAGATACAAACGAATAAAATGTTTATGTAACACATTTTCAAATATCTATTATTCTAAATTTTACTCGATCTCCTAAACGGTTAAAGATAGGACATCGCAGTTTTTACCAGTGGATTTAGCACCTCATTTTACATAAAATAAGTCCTATAAGTCTACTCTCAAGAGTTGATAAAGGTACAAACGAATAAAATGTTTATATATCACATTTTCAAATATATATTATTCTCCATTTTACTCGATCTCCTAAACGGTTAAAGACAGGACATTGCGGTTTTCTCCAGTAGATTAAGCACCTCATTTTACTTAAAATAAGTCCTATAAGTTTACTCTCAAGAGTTGATAAAGGTACAAACTAATAAAATGTTTATATATCACATTTTCAAATGTCTATTATTCTCCATTTTACTCGATCTCCTAAACGATTAAAGAAAGGACATCGTGGTTTTCACCAGTGGATTTAGCACCTCTTTTTACATAAAATATGTCCTAGAAGTCTACTCTCAAGAGTTGATAAAGTTACAAACTAATAAAATGTTTATATATCACATTTTCAAATATCTATTATTCTCCATTTTACTCGAGCTCCTTAACGGTTAAAAACAGGACATCGCGGTTTTTACCAGTGGATTTTGCACCTCATTTTACATAAAATATGTCCTATATGTCTACTCTCAAGAGTTGATAAAGGTACAAACGAATAAAATGTTTATATATCACATTTTCAAATATCTATTATTCTTAATTTTACTCGATCTCCTAAACGGTAAAAGATAGGACATCGCGGTTTTCACCAGTGGATTTAGAACCTTATTTTACATAAAATAAGTATTATAAGTCTACTCTCAAGAGTTGATAAAGGTACAAACGAATAAAATGTTTATATATCACATTTTCAAATATCTATTATTTTAAATTTTACTCGATCTCCTAAACGGTTAAAGATAGAACATCGCGGTTTTCAAAAGTGAATTTAGCACCTCATTTTACAAAAAATAAGTCCTATAAGTCAACTCTCAAGAGTTGATAAAAGTACAAACGAATAAAATGTTTATATATCACATTTTCAAATATCTATTATTCTCCATTTTACTCGATCTCCTAGACGATTAAAGATAGGACATCGCGGTTTTCACCAGTGGATTAAGCATCTCATTTTACATAAAATAAGTCCTATAAGTCTACTCTCAAGAGTTGATAAAGGTACAAACGAATAAAATGTTTATATATCACATTTTCAAATATCTATTATTCTAAATTTTACTCGATCTCCTAAACGGTTAAAGATAGGACATCGCGGTTTTCAAAAGTGGATTTAGCACCTCATTTTACAAAAAATAAGTCCTATAAGTCAACTCTCAAGAGTTGATAAAGATACAAACGAATAAAATGTTTATGTAACACATTTTCAAATATCTATTATTCTAAATTTTACTCGATCTCCTAAACGGTTAAAGAAAGGACATCGTGGTTTTCACCAGTGGATTTAGCACCTCTTTTTACATAAAATATGTCCTAGAAGTCTACTCTCAAGAGTTGATAAAGTTACAAACTAATAAAATGTTTATATATCACATTTTCAAATATCTATTATTCTCCATTTTACTCGAGCTCCTTAACGGTTAAAAACAGGACATCGCGGTTTTTACCAGTGGATTTTGCACCTCATTTTACATAAAATATGTCCTATATGTCTACTCTCAAGAGTTGATAAAGGTACAAACGAATAAAATGTTTATATATCACATTTTCAAATATCTATTATTCTTAATTTTACTCGATCTCCTAAACGGTAAAAGATAGGACATCGCGGTTTTCACCAGTGGATTTAGAACCTTATTTTACATAAAATAAGTATTATAAGTCTACTCTCAAGAGTTGATAAAGGTACAAACGAATAAAATGTTTATATATCACATTTTCAAATATCTATTATTTTAAATTTTACTCGATCTCCTAAACGGTTAAAGATAGAACATCGCGGTTTTCAAAAGTGAATTTAGCACCTCATTTTACAAAAAATAAGTCCTATAAGTCAACTCTCAAGAGTTGATAAAAGTACAAACGAATAAAATGTTTATATATCACATTTTCAAATATCTATTATTCTCCATTTTACTCGATCTCCTAGACGATTAAAGATAGGACATCGCGGTTTTCACCAGTGGATTAAGCATCTCATTTTACATAAAATAAGTCCTATAAGTCTACTCTCAAGAGTTGATAAAGGTACAAACGAATAAAATGTTTATATATCACATTTTCAAATATCTATTATTCTAAATTTTACTCGATCTCCTAAACGGTTAAAGATAGGACATCGCGGTTTTCAAAAGTGGATTTAGCACCTCATTTTACAAAAAATAAGTCCTATAAGTCAACTCTCAAGAGTTGATAAAGATACAAACGAATAAAATGTTTATGTAACACATTTTCAAATATCTATTATTCTAAATTTTACTCGATCTCCTAAACGGTTAAAGATAGGACATCGCAGTTTTTACCAGTGGATTTAGCACCTCATTTTACATAAAATAAGTCCTATAAGTCTACTCTCAAGAGTTGATAAAGGTACAAACGAATAAAATGTTTATATATCACATTTTCAAATATATATTATTCTCCATTTTACTCGATCTCCTAAACGGTTAAAGACAGGACATTGCGGTTTTCTCCAGTAGATTAAGCACCTCATTTTACTTAAAATAAGTCCTATAAGTTTACTCTCAAGAGTTGATAAAGGTACAAACTAATAAAATGTTTATATATCACATTTTCAAATGTCTATTATTCTCCATTTTACTCGATCTCCTAAACGATTAAAGAAAGGACATCGTGGTTTTCACCAGTGGATTTAGCACCTCTTTTTACATAAAATATGTCCTAGAAGTCTACTCTCAAGAGTTGATAAAGTTACAAACTAATAAAATGTTTATATATCACATTTTCAAATATCTATTATTCTCCATTTTACTCGAGCTCCTTAACGGTTAAAAACAGGACATCGCGGTTTTTACCAGTGGATTTTGCACCTCATTTTACATAAAATATGTCCTATATGTCTACTCTCAAGAGTTGATAAAGGTACAAACGAATAAAATGTTTATATATCACATTTTCAAATATCTATTATTCTTAATTTTACTCGATCTCCTAAACGGTAAAAGATAGGACATCGCGGTTTTCACCAGTGGATTTAGAACCTTATTTTACATAAAATAAGTATTATAAGTCTACTCTCAAGAGTTGATAAAGGTACAAACGAATAAAATGTTTATATATCACATTTTCAAATATCTATTATTTTAAATTTTACTCGATCTCCTAAACGGTTAAAGATAGAACATCGCGGTTTTCAAAAGTGAATTTAGCACCTCATTTTACAAAAAATAAGTCCTATAAGTCAACTCTCAAGAGTTGATAAAAGTACAAACGAATAAAATGTTTATATATCACATTTTCAAATATCTATTATTCTCCATTTTACTCGATCTCCTAGACGATTAAAGATAGGACATCGCGGTTTTCACCAGTGGATTAAGCATCTCATTTTACATAAAATAAGTCCTATAAGTCTACTCTCAAGAGTTGATAAAGGTACAAACGAATAAAATGTTTATATATCACATTTTCAAATATCTATTATTCTAAATTTTACTCGATCTCCTAAACGGTTAAAGATAGGACATCGCGGTTTTCAAAAGTGGATTTAGCACCTCATTTTACAAAAAATAAGTCCTATAAGTCAACTCTCAAGAGTTGATAAAGATACAAACGAATAAAATGTTTATGTAACACATTTTCAAATATCTATTATTCTAAATTTTACTCGATCTCCTAAACGGTTAAAGATAGGACATCGCAGTTTTTACCAGTGGATTTAGCACCTCATTTTACATAAAATAAGTCCTATAAGTCTACTCTCAAGAGTTGATAAAGGTACAAACGAATAAAATGTTTATATATCACATTTTCAAATATATATTATTCTCCATTTTACTCGATCTCCTAAACGGTTAAAGACAGGACATTGCGGTTTTCTCCAGTAGATTAAGCACCTCATTTTACTTAAAATAAGTCCTATAAGTCTACTCTCAAGAGTTGATAAAGGTACAAACTAATAAAATGTTTATATATCACATTTTCAAATATCTATTATTCTGCATTTTACTCGATCTCCTAAACGGTTAAAGATAGGACATCGTGGTTTTCACCAGTGGATTTAGCACCTCTTTTTACATAAAATATGTCCTAGAAGTCTACTCTCAAGAGTTGATAAAGGTACAAACTAATAAAATGTTTATATATCACATTTTCAAATATCTATTATTCTAAATTTTACTCGATCTCCTAAACGGTTAAAGATAGGACATCGCGGTTTTCAAAAGTGGATTTAGCACCTCATTTTACAAAAAATAAGTCCTATAAGTCAACTCTCAAGAGTTGATAAAGGTACAAACGAATAAAATGTTTATATATCACATTTTCAAATATCTATTATTCTCCATTTCACTCGATCTCCTAAACGATTAAAGATAGGACATCGCGGTTTTCACCAGTGGATTTAGCATCTCATTTTTCATAAAAAAAATCTTATAAGTCTACCCTCAAGAGTTGATAAAGGTACAAACGAATAAAGTGTTTATATATCACATTTTCAAATATCTATTATTCTCCATTTTACTCGATCTCCTAAACGGTTAAAGATTGGACATCGCGATTTTCACCAGTGGATTTAGCACCTCATTTTACATAAAATAAGTCTTAGAAGTCTACTCTCAAGAGTTGATAAAGGTACAAACGAATAAAATGTTTATCAAACACTTTTTCAAATATATATTATTCTCCATTTTACTCGATCTCCCAAACGGTTAAAGATAGGACATCGCGGTTTTCACCAGTAAATTTAGCATCTCATTTTTCATAAAATAAGTCTTATAAGTCTACCCTCAAGAGTTGATAAAGGTACAAACGAATAAAGTGTTTATATCTCAAATTTTCAATTATCTATTATTCTCAATTTTACTCGATCTCCTAAACGGTTAAAGATAGGACACCGCGGTTTTCACCAGTGGATTAAGCACCTCATTTTACATAAAATAAGTCCTATAAGTCTACTCTCAAGAGTTGATAAAGGTACAAACGAATAAAATGTTTATATATCACATTTTCAAATATATATTATTCTCCATTTTACTCGATCTCCTAAACGGTTAAAGATAGGAAATCGCGGTTTTCACTAGTGGATTTAGCACCTCATTTTACATAATAGAAGACCTATAAGTCAACTCTCAAGAGTTGATAAAGGTACAAACGAATAAAATGTTTATATATCTCATTTTCAAATATCTATTAGTCTCCATTTTACTCGATCTCCTAAACGATTAAAGATAGGACATCGCGATTTTTACCAGTGGATTTAGCACCTCATTTTACTTAAAATAAGTCCTATAAGTCTACTCTCAAGAGTTGATAAAGGTACAAACTAATAAAATGTTTATATATCACATTTTCAAATATCTATTATTCTCCATTTTACTCGATCTCCTAAACGATTAAAGATAGGACATCGCGATTTTTACCAGTGGATTTAGCACCTCATTTTACTTAAAATAAGTCCTATAAGTCTACTCTCAAGAGTTGATAAAGGTACAAACGAATAAAATGTTTATATATCACATTTTCAAATATATATTATTCTCCATTTTACTCGATCTCCTAAACGGTTAAAGATAGGAAATCGCGGTTTTCACTAGTGGATTTAGCACCTCATTTTACATAATATAAGACCTATAAGTCAACTCTCAAGAGTTGATAAAGGTACAAACGAATAAAATGTTTATATATCTCATTTTCAAATATCTATTAGTCTCCATTTTACTCGATCTCCTAAACGATTAAAGATAGGACATCGCGATTTTTACCAGTGGATTTAGCACCTCATTTTACTTAAAATAAGTCCTATAAGTTTACTCTCAAGAGTTGATAAAGGTACAAACTAATAAAATGTTTATATATCACATTTTCAAATGTCTATTATTCTCCATTTTACTCGATCTCCTAAACGATTAAAGAAAGGACATCGTGGTTTTCACCAGTGGATTTAGCACCTCTTTTTACATAAAATATGTCCTAGAAGTCTACTCTCAAGAGTTGATAAAGTTACAAACTAATAAAATGTTTATATATCACATTTTCAAATATCTATTATTCTCCATTTTACTCGAGCTCCTTAACGGTTAAAAACAGGACATCGCGGTTTTTACCAGTGGATTTTGCACCTCATTTTACATAAAATATGTCCTATATGTCTACTCTCAAGAGTTGATAAAGGTACAAACGAATAAAATGTTTATATATCACATTTTCAAATATCTATTATTCTTAATTTTACTCGATCTCCTAAACGGTAAAAGATAGGACATCGCGGTTTTCACCAGTGGATTTAGAACCTTATTTTACATAAAATAAGTATTATAAGTCTACTCTCAAGAGTTGATAAAGGTACAAACGAATAAAATGTTTATATATCACATTTTCAAATATCTATTATTCTTAATTTTACTCGATCTCCTAAACGGTTAAAGATAGAACATCGCGGTTTTCAAAAGTGAATTAAGCACCTCATTTTACAAAAAATAAGTCCTATAAGTCAACTCTCAAGAGTTGATAAAAGTACAAACGAATAAAATGTTTATATATCACATTTTCAAATATCTATTATTCTCCATTTTACTCGATCTCCTAGACGATTAAAGATAGGACATCGCGGTTTTCACCAGTGGATTAAGCATCTCATTTTACATAAAATAAGTCCTATAAGTCTACTCTCAAGAGTTGATAAAGGTACAAACGAATAAAATGTTTATATATCACATTTTCAAATATCTATTATTCTAAATTTTACTCGATCTCCTAAACGGTTAAAGATAGGACATCGCGGTTTTCAAAAGTGGATTTAGCACCTCATTTTACAAAAAATAAGTCCTATAAGTCAACTCTCAAGAGTTGATAAAGATACAAACGAATAAAATGTTTATGTAACACATTTTCAAATATCTATTATTCTAAATTTTACTCGATCTCCTAAACGGTTAAAGATAGGACATCGCAGTTTTTACCAGTGGATTTAGCACCTCATTTTACATAAAATAAGTCCTATAAGTCTACTCTCAAGAGTTGATAAAGGTACAAACGAATAAAATGTTTATATATCACATTTTCAAATATATATTATTCTCCATTTTACTCGATCTCCTAAACGGTTAAAGACAGGACATTGCGGTTTTCTCCAGTAGATTAAGCACCTCATTTTACTTAAAATAAGTCCTATAAGTCTACTCTCAAGAGTTGATAAAGGTACAAACTAATAAAATGTTTATATATCACATTTTCAAATATCTATTATTCTGCATTTTACTCGATCTCCTAAACGGTTAAAGATAGGACATCGTGGTTTTCACCAGTGGATTTAGCACCTCTTTTTACATAAAATATGTCCTAGAAGTCTACTCTCAAGAGTTGATAAAGGTACAAACTAATAAAATGTTTATATATCACATTTTCAAATATCTATTATTCTAAATTTTACTCGATCTCCTAAACGGTTAAAGATAGGACATCGCGGTTTTCAAAAGTGGATTTAGCACCTCATTTTACAAAAAATAAGTCCTATAAGTCAACTCTCAAGAGTTGATAAAGGTACAAACGAATAAAATGTTTATATATCACATTTTCAAATATCTATTATACTCCATTTCACTCGATCTCCTAAACGATTAAAGATAGGACATCGCGGTTTTCACCAGTGGATTTAGCATCTCATTTTTCATAAAAAAAATCTTATAAGTCTACCCTCAAGAGTTGATAAAGGTACAAACGAATAAAGTGTTTATATATCACATTTTCAAATATCTATTATTCTCCATTTTACTCGATCTCCTAAACGGTTAAAGATTGGACATCGCGATTTTCACCAGTGGATTTAGCACCTCATTTTACATAAAATAAGTCTTAGAAGTCTACTCTTAAGAGTTGATAAAGGTACAAACGAATAAAATGTTTATCAAACACTTTTTCAAATATATATTATTCTCCATTTTACTCGATCTCCCAAACGGTTAAAGATAGGACATCGCGGTTTTCACCAGTGGATTTAGCACCTTATTTTACATAAAATAAGTATTATAAGTCTACTCTCAAGAGTTGATAAAGGTACAAACGAATAAAATGTTTATATATCACATTTTCAAATATCTATTATTCTAAATTTTACTCGATCTCCTAAACGGTTAAAGATAGGACATCGCGGTTTTCAAAAGTGGATTTAGCACCTCATTTTACAAAAAATAAGTCCTATAAGTCAACTCTCAAGAGTTGATAAAGGTACAAACGAATAAAATGTTTATATATCACATTTTCAAATATCTATTTTTCTCCATTTTACTCGATCTCCTAAACGATTAAAGATAGGTCATCGCGGTTTTCACCAGTGGATTTAGCATCTCATTTTACATAAAATAAATCTTATAAGTCTACCCTCAAGAGTTGATAAAGGTACAAACGAATAAAATATTTATATATCACATTTTCAAATATCTATTATTCTTAATTTTACTCGATCTCCTAAACGGTAAAAGATAGGACATCGCGGTTTTCACCAGTGGATTTAGAACCTTATTTTACATAAAATAAGTATTATAAGTCTACTCTCAAGAGTTGATAAAGGTACAAACGAATAAAATGTTTATATATCACATTTTCAAATATCTATTATTTTAAATTTTACTCGATCTCCTAAACGGTTAAAGATAGGACATCGCGGTTTTCAAAAGTGAATTTAGCACCTCATTTTACAAAAAATAAGTCCTATAAGTCAACTCTCAAGAGTTGATAAAAGTACAAACGAATAAAATGTTTATATATCACATTTTCAAATATCTATTATTCTCCATTTTACTCGATCTCCTAGACGATTAAAGATAGGACATCGCGGTTTTCACCAGTATATTAAGCATCTCATTTTACATAAAATAAGTCCTATAAGTCTACTCTCAAGAGTTGATAAAGGTACAAACGAATAAAATGTTTATATATCACATTTTCAAATATCTATTATTCTAAATTTTACTCGATCTCCTAAACGGTTAAAGATAGGACATCGCGGTTTTCAAAAGTGGATTTAGCACCTCATTTTACAAAAAATAAGTCCTATAAGTCAACTCTCAAGAGTTGATAAAGATACAAACGAATAAAATGTTTATGTAACACATTTTCAAATATCTATTATTCTAAATTTTACTCGATCTCCTAAACGGTTAAAGATAGGACATCGCAGTTTTTACCAGTGGATTTAGCACCTCATTTTACATAAAATAAGTCCTATAAGTCTACTCTCAAGAGTTGATAAAGGTACAAACGAATAAAATGTTTATATATCACATTTTCAAATATATATTATTCTCCATTTTACTCGATCTCCTAAACGGTTAAAGACAGGACATTGCGGTTTTCTCCAGTAGATTAAGCACCTCATTTTACTTAAAATAAGTCCTATAAGTCTACTCTCAAGAGTTGATAAAGGTACAAACTAATAAAATGTTTATATATCACATTTTCAAATATCTATTATTCTGCATTTTACTCGATCTCCTAAACGGTTAAAGATAGGACATCGTGGTTTTCACCAGTGGATTTAGCACCTCTTTTTACATAAAATATGTCCTAGAAGTCTACTCTCAAGAGTTGATAAAGGTACAAACTAATAAAATGTTTATATATCACATTTTCAAATATCTATTATTCTAAATTTTACTCGATCTCCTAAACGGTTAAAGATAGGACATCGCGGTTTTCAAAAGTGGATTTAGCACCTCATTTTACAAAAAATAAGTCCTATAAGTCAACTCTCAAGAGTTGATAAAGGTACAAACGAATAAAATGTTTATATATCACATTTTCAAATATCTATTATTCTCCATTTCACTCGATCTCCTAAACGATTAAAGATAGGACATCGCGGTTTTCACCAGTGGATTTAGCATCTCATTTTACATAAAAAAAATCTTATAAGTCTAGCCTCAAGAGTTGATAAAGGTACAAACGAATAAAGTGTTTATATATCACATTTTCAAATATCTATTATTCTCCATTTTACTCGATCTCCTAAACGGTTAAAGATTGGACATCGCGATTTTCACCAGTGGATTTAGCACCTCATTTTACATAAAATAAGTCTTAGAAGTCTACTCTCAAGAGTTGATAAAGGTACAAACGAATAAAATGTTTATCAAACACTTTTTCAAATATATATTATTCTCCATTTTACTCGATCTCCCAAACGGTTAAAGATAGGACATCGCGGTTTTCACCAGTGGATTTAGCACCTTATTTTACATAAAATAAGTATTATAAGTCTACTCTCAAGAGTTGATAAAGGTACAAACGAATAAAATGTTTATATATCACATTTTCAAATATCTATTATTCTAAATTTTACTCGATCTCCTAAACGGTTAAAGATAGGACATCGCGGTTTTCAAAAGTGGATTAAGCACCTCATTTTACAAAAAATAAGTCCTATAAGTCAACTCTCAAGAGTTGATAAAGGTACAAACGAATAAAATGTTTATATATCACATTTTCAAATATCTATTTTTCTCCATTTTACTCGATCTCCTAAACGATTAAAGATAGGTCATCGCGGTTTTCACCAGTGGATTTAGCATCTCATTTTACATAAAATAAATCTTATAAGTCTACCCTCAAGAGTTGATAAAAGTACAAACGAATAAAATATTTATATATCACATTTTCAAATATCTATTATCTTAAATTTTACTCGATCTCCTAAACGGTTAAAGATAGGACATCGCGGTTTTCACCAGTGGATTTAGCACCTCATTTTACATAAAATAAGCATTATAAGTCTACTCTCAAGAGTTGATAAAGGTACAAACGAATAAATCGTTTATATCTCACATTTTCAAATATTTATTATTCTCCATTTTACTTGATCTCCTAAACGGTTAAAGATAGGAAATCGCGATTTTCACCAGTGGATTTAGCACCTCATTTTACATAAAATAAGTCCTATAAGCCTACTCTTAAGAGTTGATAAAGGTACAAACGAATAAAATGTCTATATATCACATTTTCAAGTATCTCATATTCTCCATTTTACTCGATCTCCTAAACGGTTAAAAATAAAACATCGCAATTTTCACTAGTGGAATTAGCACCTCATTTTACATTATATAAGTCTTATAAGTCTACTCTCAAGAGTTGATATAGGTACAAACGAATAAAATGTTTAGATCTCACATTTTCAATTATCTATTATTCTCCAATTTACTCGATCTCCTAAACGGTTAAAGATAGGACATCGCGGTTTTCACCAGTTTATTGAGCACCTCATTTTACATAAAATAAGTCCTATAAGTCTACTCTCAAGAGTTGATAAAGGTACAAACGAGTAAAATGTTTATATCTCACATTTTCAAATATCTATTATTCTCCATTTTACTCGATCTCCTAAACGGTTAAAGATAGGACATCGCGGTTTTCACCAGTTTTTTGAGCACCTCATTTTACATAAAATAAGTCTTATAAGTCTACTCTCAGGAGTTGATAAAGGTACAAACGAATAAAATGTTCATATCTCACATTTTCAAATATCTATTATTCTCCATTTTACTCGATCTCCTGAACGGTTAAAGATAGGACATCGCGGTGTTCACCAGTGGATTTAGCACCTCATTTTACATAAAATAAATAATATAAGTCTACTCTCAAGAGTTGATAAAGGTACAAACGAATAAAATGTTTATATCTCACATTTTCAATTATCTATTATTCTCCATTTTACTCGATCTCCTAAACGGTTAAAGATAGGACATCGCGGTTTTCACCAGTGGATTAAGCACCTCATTTTACATAAAATATGTCCTATAAGTCTACTCTCAAGAATTGATAAAGGTACAAACGAATAAAATGTTTATATATCACATTTTTAAATATCTATTATTCTCCATTTTACTCGATCTCCTAAACAGTTAAAGATAGGACATCGCGGTTTTCTCCAGTGGATTAAGCACCTCATTTTACATTAAATAAGTTCTATAAGTCTACTCTCAAGAGTTGATAAAGGTACAAACGAATAAAATGTTTATATATCACATTTTCAAGTATCAATTATTCTCCATTTTACTCGATCTCCTAAACAATTATTGATAGGACATCGCGGTTTTCACCAGTGGATTTAGCACCTTATTTTACATAAAATAAGTCCCACAACTCTACTCTTAAGAGTTGATAAAGGTACAAACGAATCAAATGTTTATATATCACATTTTTAAATATATATTATTCTCCATTTTACTCGTTCTCCTAAACAATTAAAGATAGGACATCGCGGTTTTCACCAGTGGATTTAGCACCTCATTTTACATAAAATAAGTCCCATAAGTCTACTCTCAAGGGTTGATAAAGATACAAACGAATAAAATGTTTATATATCACATTTTTAAATATCTATTATTCTCCATTTTACTCGATCTCCTAAACGATTAAAGATAGGACATCGCGGTTTTTACCAGTGGATTTAGCACCTCATTTTACATAAAGTAAGTCCTATAAGTCTACTCTCAAGGGTTGATAAAGATACAAACGAATAAAATGTTTATATATCACATTTTTAAATATCTATTATTCTCCATTTTACTCAATCTCCTAAACGGTTAAAGATAGGACATCGCGGTTTTCACCAGTGGATTTAGCACCTCATTTTACTTAAAATAAGTCCTATATGTCTACTCTCAAGGGTTGATAAAGGTACAAACGAGTAAAATGTTTATATCTCACATTTTAGAATATCTATTATTCTCCATTTTACTCGATCTCCTAAACGGTTAAAGATAGGACATCGCGGTTTTCACCAGTATTTTGAGCACCTCATTTTACATAAAATAAGTCCTATAGGTCTACTCTCAAGAGTTGATAAAGGTACAAACGAATAAAATGTTCATATCTCACATTTTCAAATATCTATTATTCTCCATTTTACTCGATCTCCTGAACGGTTAAAGATAGGACATCGCGGTGTTCACCAGTGGATTTAGCACCTCATTTTACATAAAATAAATAATATAAGTCTACTCTCAAGAGTTGATAAAGGTACAAACGAATAAAATGTTTATATATCACATTTTCAAATATCTATTATTCTAAATTTTACTTGATGTCCTAAACGGTTAAAGATTGGACATCGCGGTTTTCACCAGTGGATTTAGCACCTCATTTTACATAAAATAAGTCCTATAAGTCTACTCTTAAGTGTTGATAAAGGTACAATCGAATAAAATGTATATATATCACATTTTCAAATATCTATTATTCTAAATTTTACTCGATCTCCTAAACGGTTAAAGATAGGACATCACGGTTTTCACCAGTGGATTTAGCACCTCATTTTACATAAAATATGTCCCATAAGTCTACTCTCAAGAGTTGATAAAGGTACAAACGAATCTAATGTTTATATATCACATTTTCAAATATCTATTATTCTCCATTTTACTCGATCTCCTAAACGGTTAAAGATAGGACATCGCGGTTTTCACCAGTGGATTTAGCACCTCATTTTACATAAAATATGTCCTATAAGTCTACTCTCAAGAGTTGATAAAGGTTCAAACGAATAAAATGTTTATTCTCCATTTTACTCGGTCTCCTAAACCGTTTAAGATAGGACATTGCGGTTTTCACCAGTGGATTTAGCACCTCATTTTACTTAAAATAAGTCCTATATGTCTACTCTCAAGAGTTGATAAAGGTACAAACGAGTAAAATGTTTATATCTCACATTTTCAAATATCTATTATTCTCCATTTTACTCGATCTCCTAAACGGTTAAAGATAGGACCTCGCGGTTTTCACCAGTTTTTTGAGCACCTCATTTTACATAAAATAAGTCCTATAAGTCTACTCTCAAGAGTTGATTAAGGTACAAACGAATAAAATGTTCATATCTCACATTTTCAAATATCTATTATTCTCCATTTTACTCGATCTCCTGAACGGTTAAAGATAGGACATCGCGGTGTTCACCAGTGGATTTAGCACTGTAATAGTACAAACCCCTGCCTTATACGAATATAAAACAAAGATAAATACTCTGACCAAGCTCTTGAGTGAAGTAGACCAATCCTGTAATATAATTTATAAAAAGTACGTTAGTTTACCGAAGAGTAAAGTTTAAGAATTTATGTAACTCGTGTTTGACAATCATATCACGATATTTACGTTAATCGCTCCCATTTGCAAGTATCGCTCTATATTTGATAAATATCAAATACATGATATTTCGATGTCCCACTAGCGTCCCAGTGGGTGCCAAGCGTCCTTGACAAGTGACAATTCACCATCGTGGATCCTTGTCGGATAATATGCCCCTCTTGCACGAGGTTAGACATAATCCAAAATTAAAGCATACGATGCGATATCGTCACATGTTCACCAAGAGTCTAAAGTACGCTAATACTAAATCCCCTTACTACTTTGCCTACAAGTTCGCAATGTAGCGGCTAATGCCTTAGTCAAAACAAAGTTCGAGTTTTACATTAAAGATTGTCAAACAACTTTGAAATCAAATAAAATGTGAAACGTACTTGATCAAGTCGTATGGTACTTATTCCTAGTAAACTAAGTGAGAAATGTACTCACCGAGACAATTGGTAGTAAGTTTCTT
This sequence comes from Silvanus unidentatus, assembly GCA_963930825.1. NCBI lineage: Eukaryota > Metazoa > Arthropoda > Insecta > Coleoptera > Silvanidae > Silvanus > Silvanus unidentatus. The sequence goes on along the minus strand of OZ005759.1, from coordinate 14,149,266 downwards.
CAAATTAGAATTGGAAGTAGATTTAACGATTAAGCACTCTTAAGATCAGTTCTATGTACCCCAATGAGGGTCAGTATTAAAACTGGTACTCTCTGCAAACTTATTTCAACACGCATCTACAAGTGCAATATTTCCAATCACATGGTTATCTATAACCAATGGGGTTGAAGGAAGTAGTTTTTGACCTGAGTCTAAAATGTGGGCGTATACCCCCGTACTGAGACCCTTACAGCACCTCATTTTACATAAAATAAGTCCTATAAGTCTACTCTCAAGAGTTGATAAAGGTACAAACGAATAAAATGTTTATATCTCACATTTTCAGTTATCTATTATTCTCCATTTTTCTCGATCTCCTAAACGGTTAAAGATAGGACATCGCAATTTTTACTAGTGGATTTAGCACCTAATTTTACATAAAATAAGTCCTATAAGTCTACTCTCAAGAGTTGATAAAGGTACAAACGAACAAAATGTTTATATATCACATTTTCAAATATCTATTAATCTAAATTTTACTTGATGTAATAAACGGTTAAAGATTGGACATCGCGGTTTTCACCAGTGGACTTAGCACGTCATTTTACATAAAATAAGTTCTATAAGTCTACTCTCAAGTGTTGATAAAGGTACAAACGAATAAAATGTTTATATCTCACATTTTCAATTATCTATTATTCTCCATTTTCCTCGATCTCCTAAACGGTTAAAGATAGGACATCGCAACTTTTACTAGTGGATTTAGCACCTCATTTTACATTAAATAAGTCCTATAAGTCTACTCTCAAAAGTTGATAAAGGTACAAACGAATAAAATGTTTATATATCACATTTTCAAATATCTATTACTCTAAATTTTACTTGATGTAATAAACGGTTAAAGATTGGACATCGCGGTTTTTACCAGTGGACTTAGCACATCATTTTACATAAAATAAGTTCTATAAGTCTACTCTCAAGTGTTGATAAAGGTACAAACGAATAAAATGTTTATATCTCACATTTTCAATTATCTATTATTCTCCATTTTACTCGATCTCCTAAACGGTTAAAGATAGGACATCGCAATTTTTACTAGTGGATTTAGCACCTCATTTTACATTATATAAGTCTTATAAGTCTACTCTCAAGAGTTGATAAATGTACAAACGAATAAAATGTATATATCTCACATTTTCAATTATCTATTATTCTCCATTTTACTCGATCTCCTAAACGGTTAAAGATAGGCCATCGCGGTTTTCACCAGTGGATTTAGCACCTCATTTTAAATAAAATACGTCCTATAAGTCTACTCTCAAGAGTTGATAAAGGTACAAACGAATAAAATGTTTATATATCACATTTTCAAATATCTATAATCCTCCATTTTACTCGATCGCCTAAACGGTTAAAGTTAGGACATCGCGGTTTTCGCCAGTGGATTTAGCATCTCATTTTACATAAAATAAGTCCTATAAGTCTACTCTCAAGAGTTGATAAAGATACAAACGAATAAAATGTTTATATATCACATTTTCAAATATCTATTATTTTCCATTTTACTCCATCTCCTAAACGGTTAAAGATAGGACATCGCAATTTTCACTAGTGGATTTAGCACCTCATTTTACATAAAATAAGTCCTATAAGTCTACTCTCAAGAGTTGATAATGGTACAAACGAATAAAATGTTTATATCTCACATTTTCAATTACCTATTATTCTCCATTTTACTCGATTTCCTAAACGGTTAAATATTGGACATCGCGGTTTTCACCAGTGGATTTAGCACCTCATATTACATAAAATATGTCCTATAAGTCTACTCTTAAGAGTTGATAAAGGTACAAACGAATAAAATGTTTATTCTCCATTTTACTCGGTCTCCTAAACGGTTAAAGATAGGACATTGCGGTTTTCACCAGTAAATTTAGCACCTCATTTAACTTAAAATAAGCCCTATATGTCTACTCTCAAGAGTTGATAAAGGTACAAACGAGTAAAATGTTTATATCTCACATTTTAGAATATCTATTATTCTCCATTTTACTCGATCTCCTAAACGGTTGAAGATAGGACATCGCGGTTTTCACTAGTATTTTGAGCACCTCATTTTACATAAAATAAGTCCTATAAGTCTACTCTCAAGAGTTGATAAAGGTACAAACGAATAAAATGTTCATATCTCACATTTTCAAATATCTATTATTCTCCATTTTACTCGATCTCCTGAACGGTTAAAGATAGGACATCGCGGTGTTCACCAGTGGATTTAGCACCTCATTTTACATAAAATAAGTCCTATAAGTCTACTCTCAAGTGTTGATAAAGGTACAATCGAATAAAATGTATATATATCACATTTTCAAATATCTATTATTCTAAATTTTACTCGATCTCCTAAACGGTTAAAGCTAGGACATCGCGGTTTACACCAGTGGATTTAGCACCTCATTTTACATAAAATAAGTCCCACAAGTCTACTCTCAAGAGTTGATAAAGGTACAAACGAATCCAATGTTTATATATCACATTTTCAATATCTATTATTCTCCATTTTACTCGATCTCCTAGACGGTTAAAGATAGGACATCGCGGTTTTCACCAGTGGATTTAGCACCTCATTTTACATAAAATATGTCCTATAAGTCTACTCTCAAGAGTTGATAAAGGTACAAACGAATAAAATGTTTATTCTCCATTTTACTCGGTCTCCTAAATGGTTAAAGATAGGACATTGCGGTTTTCACCAGTGGATTTAGCACCTCATTTTACTTAAAATAAGTCCTATATGTCTACTCTCAAGAGTTGATAAAGGTACAAACGAGTAAAATGTTTATATCTCACAATTTCAAATATCTATTATTCTCCATTTTACTCGATCTCCTAAACGGTTAAAGATAGGACATCGCGGTTTTCACCAGTTTTTTGAGCACCTCATTTTACATAAAATAAGTCCTATAAGTCTGTTCTCAAGAGTTGATAAAGGTACAAACGAATAAAATGTTCATATCTCACATTTTCAAATATCTATTATTCTCCATTTTACTCGATCTCCTGAACGGTTAAAGATAGAACATCGCGGTGTTCACCAGTGGATTTAGCACCTCATTTTACATAAAATAAGTCCTATAAGTCTACTCTCAAGAGTTGATAAAGGTACAAACGAATAAAATGTTCATATCTCACATTTTCAAATATCTATTATTCTCCATTTTACTCGATCTCCTGAACGGTTAAAGATAGGACATCGCGGTGTTCACCAGTGGATTTAGCACCTCATTTTACATAAAATAAGTCCTATAAGTCTACTCTCAAGAGTTGATAAAGGTACAAACAAATAAAATGTTTATATCTCACATTTTCAGTTATCTATTATTCTCCATTTTACTCGATCTCCTAAACGGTTAAAGATAGGACATCGCAATTTTTACTAGTGGATTTAGCACCTAATTTTACATAAAATAAGTCTTATAAGTCTACTCTCAAGGGTTGATAAAGGTACAAACGAATAAAATGTTTATATACCACATTTTCAAATATCTATTATTCTTTATTTTACTTGATCTCCTAAACGGTTAAAGACAGGACATCTCGGTTTTCTCCAGTGGATTTAGCACCTCATTTTACATAAAATAAGTCCTATAAGTCTACTCTCAAGAGTTGATAAAGGTACAAACGAATAAAATGTTTATATATCACATTTTCAAATATCTATTATTCTCCATTTTACTCGATCTCCTAAACGGTTAAAGACAGGACATCGCGGTTTTCTCCAGTGGATTTAGCACCTCACTTTACATAAAATAAGTCCTATAAGTCTACTCTCAAGAGTTGATAAAGGTACAAACGAATAAAATGTTTATATATCAGATTTTCAAATATCTATTATTCTAAATTTTACTCGATCTCCTAAACGGTTAAAGATAGGACATCGCGGTTTTCACCAGTGGATTTAGCACCTTATTTTACATAAAATATGTATTATAAGTCTACTCTCAAGAGTTGATAAAGGTACAAACGAATAAAATGTTTATATATTACATTTTCAAATATCTATTATTCTAAATTTTACTCGAACTCCTAAACGGTTAAAGATAAGACATCGCGGATTTCACCAGTGGATTTAGCACCTCATTTTACATAAAATAGGTCCTATAGGTCTACTCTCAAGAGTTGATAAAGGTACAAACGAATAAAATGTTTATATATCACATTTTCAAATATCTATTATTCTCCATTATACTCGATCTCCTAAACATTTAAAGATAGGACATCGCGGTTTTCACCAGTGGATTTAGCACCTCATTTTACATAAAATAAGTCTTATGAGTCTACTCTCAAGAGTTGATAAAGGTACAAACGAATAAAATGTTTATATATCACATTTTCAAATATCTATTATTCTATATTTTACTCGATCTCCTAAACGGTTAAAGATAGGACATCGCGGTGTTTACCAGTGGATTAAGCACCTCATTTTACATAAAATAAGTCCTATAATCTACTCTCAAGAGTTGATAAAGGTACAAACGAATAAAATGTTTATATATCACATTTTCAAAAATCTATTATTCTCCATTTTACTCGATCTCCTAAACGGTTAAAGATAGGACATCGCGGTTTTCACCAGTGGATTTAGCACCTGATTTTACATAAAATAAGTCTTATATGTCTACTCTCAAAAATTGATAAAGATACAAACGAATAAAATGTTTATATATCACATTTTCAAATATCTATTATTCTCCATTTTACTCGATCTCCTAAACTGTTAAAGATAGGACATCGCGGTTTTCACTAGTGGATTAAGCACCTTATTTTACATAAAATAAGTCTTATAAGTCTACTCTCAAGTGTTGATAAAGGTACAAACGAATAAAATGTTTATATCTCACATTTTCAATTATCTATTATTCTCCATTTTACTCGATCTCCTAAACGGTTGAAGATAGGACATCGCGGTTTTCACCAGTGGATTTAGCACCTCATTTTACATAAAATAAGTCCTATAAGTCTACTCTCAAGAGTTGATAAAGGTACAAACGAATAAAATGTATATATCTCACATTTTCAAATATCTATTATTCTCCATTTTACTCGATCTCCTAAACGGTTAAAGATAGGACATCGCGGTTCTCACCAGTGAATTTAGCACCTCATTTTACATAAAATAAGTCCTATAAGTCTACTCTTAAGAGTTTATAAAGATACAAACGAATAAAATGTTTATATCTCACATTTTCAAATATCTATTATTCTCCATTATACTCGATCTCCTAAACGGTTAAAGATAGGACATCGCGGTTTTCACCAGTTTATTTAGCACCTCATTTTACATAAGAAAAGTTCTATAAGTCTCCTCTCAAGAGTTGATAAAGGTACAAACGAATAAAATGTTTATATCTCACATTTTCAAATATCTATTATTCTCCATTTTACTCGATCTCCTAAACGGTTAAAGATAAGACATCGCGGTGTTCACCAGTGGATTTAGCACCTCATTTTACATAAAATATGTCCTATAAGTCTACTCTCAAGAGTTGATAAAGATACAAACGATTAAAATGTTTATATCTCACATTTTCAAATATCTATTTTTCTCCATTTTACTCGATCTCCTTAACGGTTAAAGATAGGACATCGCGGTTTTTACCAGTGGATTTAGCACCTCATTTTACATAAAATAAGTCCTATAAGTCTATTCTCAAAAGTTGATATAGGTACAAACGAATAAAATGTTTATATATCACACTTTCAAATATCTATTATTCTAAATTTTACTCGATCTCCTAAACGGTTAAAGATAGGACATCGCGGTTTTCACCAGTGTATTTGGCACCTCATTTTACATAAAATAAGTTCTATAAGTCTACTCTCAAGAGTTGATAAAGGTACAAACGAATAAAATGTTTATATCTCACATTTTCAAATATCTATTATTCTTCATTTTACTCGATCTCCTAAACAATTAAAGATAAGACATCGCGGTGTTCACCAGTGGATTTAGCACCTCATTTTACATAAAATATGTCCTATAAGTCTACTCTCAAGAGTTGATAAAGATACAAACGATTAAAATGTTTATATCTCACATTTTCAAATATCTATTTTTCTCCATTTTACTCGATCTCCTTAACGGTTAAAGATAGGACATCGCGGTTTTTACCAGTGGATTTAGCACCTCATTTTACATAAAATAAGTCCTATAAGTCTATTCTCAAAAGTTGATATAGGTACGAACGAATAAAATGTTTATATATCACACTTTCAAATATCTATTATTTTCCATTTTACTTGATCTCCTAAACGGTTAAAGATTGGACATCGCGGTTTTCACCAGTGGATTAAGCACCTCATTTTACATAAAATAAGTCCTATAAGTCTACTCTCAAGAGTTGATAAAGGTACAAACGAATAAAATGTATATATATCACATTTTCAAATATCTATTATTCTAAATTTTACTCGATCTCCTAAACGGTTAAAGATAGGACATCGCAGTTTTCACCAGTGGATTTAGCACCTCATTTTACATATAATAAGTCCTATAAGTCTACTCTCAAGAGTTGATAAAGGTACAAACGAATAAAATGTTTATATATCACATTTTCAAATATCTATTATTCTCCATTTTACTCGATCTCCTAAACTGTTAAAGATAGGACATCGCGGTTTTCACTAGTGGATTAAGCACCTTATTTTACATAAAATAAGTCTTATAAGTCTACTCTCAAGTGTTGATAAAGGTACAAACGAATAAAATGTTTATATCTCACATTTTCAATTATCTATTATTCTCCATTTTACTCGATCTCCTAAACGGTTAAAGATAGGACATCGCGGTTTTCACCAGTGGATTTAGCACCTCATTTTACATAAAATAAGTCCTATAAGTCTACTCTCAAGAGTTGATAAAGGTACAAACGAATAAAATGTATATATCTCACATTTTCAAATATCTATTATTCTCCATTTTACTCGATCTCCTAAACGGTTAAAGATAGGACATCGCGGTTCTCACCAGTGAATTTAGCACCCCATTTTACATAAAATAAGTCCTATAAGTCTACTCTCAAGAGTTTATAAAGATACAAACGAATAAAATGTTTATATCTCACATTTTCAAATATCTATTATTCTCCATTATACTCGATCTCCTAAACGGTAAAAGATAGGACATCGCGGTTTTCACCAGTTTATTTAGTACCTCATTTTACATAAGAAAAGTTCTATAAGTCTCCTCTCAAGGGTTGATAAAGGTACAAACGAATAAAATGTTTATATCTCACATTTTCAAATATCTATTATTCTCCATTTTACTCGATCTCCTAAACGGTTAAAGATAAGACATCGCGGTGTTCACCAGTGGATTTAGCACCTCATTTTACATAAAATATGTCCTATAAGTCTACTCTCAAGAGTTGATAAAGATACAAACGATTAAAATGTTTATATCTCACATTTTCAAATATCTATTTTTCTCCATTTTACTCGATCTCCTTAACGGTTAAAGATAGGACATCGCGGTTTTTACCAGTGGATTTAGCACCTCATTTTACATAAAATAAGTCCTATAAGTCTATTCTCAAAAGTTGATATAGGTACAAACGAATAAAATGTTTATATATCACACTTTCAAATATCTATTATTTTCCATTTTACTTGATCTCCTAAACGGTTAAAAATTGGACGTCGCGGTTTTCACCAGTGGATTAAGCACCTCATTTTACATAAAATAAGTCCTATAAGTCTACTCTAAAGAGTTGATAAAGGTACAAACGAATAAAATGTATATATATCACATTTTCAAATATCTATTATTCTAAATTTTACTCGATCTCCTAAACGGTTAAACATAGGACATCGCAGTTTTCACCAGTGGATTTAGCACCTCATTTTACATATAATAAGTCCTATAAGTCTACTCTCAAGAGTTGATAAAGGTACAAACGAATAAAATGTTTATATATCACATTTTCAAATATCTATTATTTTCCATTTTACTCGATCTCCTAAACGGTTAAAGATAGGACATCGCAATTTTTACCAGTGGATTTAGCACCTCATTTTCCTTAAAATAAGTCCTATTAGTCTACTCTCAAGAGTTGATAAAGGTACAAACGAATAAAATGTTTATATACCACATTTTCAAATATCTATTATTCTTTATTTAACTTGATCTCCTAAACGGTTAAAAACAGGACATAGCGGTTTTCTCCAGTGGATTTAGCACCTCATTTTACATAAAATAAGTTCTATAAGTCTACTCTCAAGAGTTGATAAAGGTACAAACGAATGAAATGTTTATATATTACATTTTCAAATATCTATTATTCTAAATTTTTCTCGATCTCCTAAACGGTTAAAGATAAGACATCGCGGTTTTCACCAGTGGATTTGGCACCTCATTTTACATATAATAAGTCCTATAAGTCTACTCTAAAGAGTTGATAAAGGTACAAACGAATAAAATGTTTATATATCACATTTTCAAATATCTAATATTTTCCATTTTACTCGATCTCCTAAACGGTTAAAGACAGGACATCGCTAATTTCATCAGTGGATTTAGCACCTCATTTTACATAAAATAGGTCCTATAAGTCTACTCTCAAGAGTTGATAAAGGTACAAACGAATAAAATGTTTATATATCACATATTCAAATATCTATTATTTTAAATTTTACTCGATCTCCTAAACGGTTAAAGATAAGACATCGCGGTTTTCACCAGTGGATTTAGCAAGTCATTTTACATAAAATATGTCCTACAATTTACTCTCAAGAGTTGATAAAGGTACAAACGAATAAAATGTTTATATATCACATTTTCAAATATCTATTATTCTAAATTTTACTCGATCTCCTAAACGGTTAAAGATATTACATTGCGGTTTTCAAAAGTGGATTTAGCACCTCATTTTACATAAAATAAGTCCTATAAGTCTACTCTCAAGAGTTGATAAAGGTACAAACGAATAAAATGTTTATACATCACATATTCAAATATCTATTATTTTAAATTTTACTCGAACACCTAAACGGTTAAAGATAAGACATCGCGGATTTCACCAGTGGATTTAGCACCTCACTTTACATAAAATATGTCCTATAAGTCTACTCTCAAGAGTTGATAAAGGTACAAACGAATAAAATGTTTATATATCACATTTTCAAATATCTAATATTTTCCATTTTACTCGATCTCCCAAACGGTTAAAGACAGGACATCGCGAATTTCATCAGTGGATTTAGCACCTCATTTTACATAAAATAGGTCCTATAAGTCTACTCTCAAGAGTTGATAAAGGTACAAACGAATAAAATGTTTATATATCACATATTCAAATATCTATTATTTTAAATTTTACTCGATCTCCTAAACGGTTAAAGATAAGACATCGCGGTTTTCACCAGTGGATTTAGCAAGTCATTTTACATAAAATATGTCCTACAATTTACTCTCAAGAGTTGATAAAGGTACAAACGAATAAAATGTTTATATATCACATTTTCAAATATCTATTATTCTAAATTTTACTCGATCTCCTAAACGGTTAAAGATAGGACATCGCGATTTTCAAATGTGGATTTAGCACCTCATTTTACATAAAATAAGTCCTATAAGTCTACTCTCAAGAGTTGATAAAAGTACAAACGAATAAAATGTTTATATACCACATTTTTAAATATCTATTATTCTAAATTTTACTCGATCTCCTAAACGTTAAAAGATAGGACATCGCGGTTTTCGCCAGTGGATTTAGCACCTCATTTTAAATAAAATAAGTATTATAAGTCTACTCTCAAGAGTTGATAAAGGTACAAACGAATAAAATGTTTATATATTACATTTTCAAATATCTATTATTCTTAATTTTACTCGATCTCCTAAACGGTTAAAGATAGGACATCGCGGTTTTCACTAAAGGATTTAGCACCTCATTTTACATAAAATAAGTCCTATAAGTCTACTCTCAAGAGTTGATAATGGTACAAACGAATAAAATGTTTATATATCACATTTTCAAATATCTAATATTTTCCATTTTACTCGATCTCCTAAACGGTTAAAGACAGGACATCGCGAATTTCATCAGTGGATTTAGCACCTCATTTTACATAAAATAGGTCCTATAAGTCTACTCTCAAGAGTTGATAAAGGTACAAACGAATAAAATGTTTATATATCACATATTCAAATATCTATTATTTTAAAGTTTACTCGATCTCCTAAACGGTTAAAGATAAGACATCGCGGTTTTCACCAGTGGATTTAGCAAGTCATTTTACATAAAATATGTCCTACAATTTACTCTCAAGAGTTGATAAAGGTACAAACGAATAAAATGTTTATATATCACATTTTCAAATATCTATTATTTTAAATTTTACTCGATCTCCTAAACGGTTAAAGATAAGACATCGCGGTTTTCACCAGTGGATTTAGCAAGTCATTTTACATAAAATATGTCCTACAATTTACTCTCAAGAGTTGATAATGGTACAAACGAATAAAATGTTTATATATCACATTTTCAAATATCTAATATTTTCCATTTTACTCGATCTCCTAAACGGTTAAAGATAGGACATCGCGGATTTCACTAGTGGATTAAGCACCTTATTTTACATAAAATAAGTCTTATAAGTCTACTCTCAAGAGTTGATAAAGGTACAAACGAATAAAATGTTTATATATCACATTTTCAAATATCTATTATTTTAAATTTTACTCGATCTCCTAAACGGTTAAAGATAAGACATCGCGGTTTTCACCAGTGGATTTAGCAAGTCATTTTACATAAAATATGTCCTACAATTTACTCTCAAGCGTTGATAAAGGTACAAACGAATAAAATGTTTATATGTCACATTTTCAAATATCTATTATTCTAAATTTTACTCGATCTCCTAAACGGTTAAAGATAGGACATCGCGGTTTTCAAATGTGGATTTAGCACCTCATTTTACATAAAATAAGTCCTATAAGTCTACTCTCAAGAGTTGATAAAGGTACAAACGAATAAAATGTTTATATACCACATTTTTAAATATCTATTATTCTAAATTTTACTCGATCTCCTAAACGTTAAAAGATAGGACATCGCGGTTTTCGCCAGTGGATTTAGCACCTCATTTTAAATAAAATAAGTATTATAAGTCTACTCTCAAGAGTTGATAAAGGTACAAACGAATGAAATGTTTATATATTACATTTTCAAATATCTATTATTCTAAATTTTACTCGATCTCCTAAACGGTTAAAGATTGGACATCGCGGTTTTCACCAGTGGATTTAGCAAGTCATTTTACATAAAATATGTCCTACAAGTCTACTCTCAAGAGTTGATAAAGGTACAAACGAATAAAATGTTTATATATCACATTTTCAAATATCTATTATTCTAAATTTTACTCGATCTCCAAAACGGTTAATGATAGGACATCGCGGTTTTCAAAAGTGGATTAAGCACCTCATTTTACATAAAATAAGTCCTATAAGTCTACTCTCAAGAGTTGATAAAGGTACAAACGAATATAATGCTTATATACCACATTTTTAAATATCTATTATTCTTTATTTTACTCGATCTCCTAAACGGTTAAAGACAGGACATCGCGGTTTTCTCCAGTGGATTTAGCACCTCATTTTACATAAAATAAGTCTTATAAGTCTACTCTCAAGAGTTGATAAAGGTACAAACGAATAAAATGTATATATATCACATTTTCAAATATCTATTATTCTAAATTTTACTTGATGTCCTAAACGGTTAAAGATAGGACATCGCGGTTTTCACCAGTGGATTTAGCACCTTATTTTACATAAAATAAGTGTTATAAGTCTACTCTCAAGAGTTGATAAAGGTACAAACGAATAAAATGTATATATATCACATTTTCAAATATCTATTATTCTCCAATTTACTCGATCTCCTAAACGGTTAAAGATAGGACATCGCGGATTTCACCAGTGGATTTAGCACCTCATTTTACATAAAATAAGTCCTATAGGTCTACTCTCAAGAGTTGATAAAGGTACAAACGAATAAAATGTTTATATATCACATTTTCAAATATCTATTATTCTCCATTTTACTCGATCTCCTAAACGGTTAAAGATAGGACATCGCGGTTTTCACCAGTGGATTTAGCACCTCATTTTACATAAAATAAGTCTTATAAGTCTACTCTCAAGAGTTGATAAAGGTACAAACGAATAAAATGTATATATATCACATTTTCAAATATCTATTATTCTCCATTTTACTCGATCTCCTAAACGGTTAAAGATAGGACATCGCGGATTTCACCAGTGGATTTAGCACCTCATTTTACATAAAATAAGTGTTATAAGTCTACTCTCAAGGGTTGATAAAGGTACAAACGAATATAATGCTTATATATCACATTTTCAAATATCTATTATTTTAAATTTTACTCGATCTCCTAAACGGTTAAAGATAGGACATCGCGGTTTTCTCCAGTGGATTTAGCACCTCATTTTACATAAAATAAGTCTTATAAGTCTACTCTCAAGAGTTGATAAAGGTACAAACGAATAAAATGTATATATATCACATTTTCAAATATCTATTATTCTAAATTTTACTTGATGTCCTAAACGGTTAAAGATAGGACATCGCGGTTTTCACCAGTGGATTTAGCACCTCATTTTACATAAAATAAGTCCTATAAGTCTACTCTCAAGAGTTGATAAAGGTACAAACGAATAAAATGTATATATATCACATTTTCAAATATCTATTATTCTCCAATTTACTCGATCTCCTAAACGGTTAAAGATAGGACATCGCGGATTTCACCAGTGGATTTAGCACCTCATTTTACATAAAATAAGTCCTATAGGTCTACTCTCAAGAGTTGATAAAGGTACAAACGAATAAAATGTTTAAATATCACATTTTCAAATATCTATTATTCTCCATTTTACTCGATCTCCTAAACGGTTAAAGATAGGACATAGCGGTTTTCACCAGTGGATTTAGCACCTCATTTTACATAAAATAAGTCTTATAAGTCTACTCTCAAGAGTTGATAAAGGTACAAACGAATAAAATGTTTATATATCACATTTTCAAATATCTATTATTCTCCATTTTACTCGATCTCCTAAACGGTTAAAGATAGGACATCGCGGATTTTACCAGTGGATTTAGCAACTCATTTTACATAAAATAAGTCTTATAAGTCTACTCTCAAGAGTTGATAAAGGTACAAACGAATAAAATGTTTATATATCACATTTTTAAATATCTATTATTCTCCATTTTACTCGATCTTCTAAACGGTTAAAGATAGGACATCGCGGTTTTCACCAGTTGATTTAGCACCTCATTTTACATAAAATAAGTCCTACAATTTACTCTCAAGCGTTGATAAAGGTACAAACGAATAAAATGTTTATATATCACATTTTCAAATATCTATTATTCTAAATTTTACTCGATCTCCTAAACGGTTAAAGATAGGACATCGCGGTTTTCAAATGTGGATTTAGCACCTCATTTTACATAAAATAAGTCCTATAAGTCTACTCTCAAGAGTTGATAAAGGTACAAACGAATAAAATGTTTATATACCACATTTTTAAATATCTATTATTCTAAATTTTACTCGATCTCCTAAACGTTAAAAGATAGGACATCGCGGTTTTCGCCAGTGGATTTAGCACCTCATTTTAAATAAAATAAGTATTATAAGTCTACTCTCAAGAGTTGATAAAGGTACAAACGAATGAAATGTTTATATATTACATTTTCAAATATCTATTATTCTAAATTTTACTCGATCTCCTAAACTGTTAAAGATTGGACATCGCGGTTTTCACCAGTGGATTTAGCAAGTCATTTTACATAAAATATGTCCTACAAGTCTACTCTCAAGAGTTGATAAAGGTACAAACGAATAAAATGTTTATATATCACATTTTCAAATATCTATTATTCTAAATTTTACTCGATCTCCAAAACGGTTAATGATAGGACATCGCGGTTTTCAAAAGTGGATTAAGCACCTCATTTTACATAAAATAAGTCCTATAAGTCTACTCTCAAGAGTTGATAAAGGTACAAACGAATATAATGCTTATATACCACATTTTTAAATATCTATTATTCTTTATTTTACTCGATCTCCTAAACGGTTAAAGACAGGACATCGCGGTTTTCTCCAGTGGATTTAGCACCTCATTTTACATAAAATAAGTCTTATAAGTCTACTCTCAAGAGTTGATAAAGGTACAAACGAATAAAATGTATATATATCACATTTTCAAATATCTATTATTCTAAATTTTACTTGATGTCCTAAACGGTTAAAGATAGGACATCGCGGTTTTCACCAGTGGATTTAGCACCTTATTTTACATAAAATAAGTGTTATAAGTCTACTCTCAAGAGTTGATAAAGGTACAAACGAATAAAATGTATATATATCACATTTTCAAATATCTATTATTCTCCAATTTACTCGATCTCCTAAACGGTTAAAGATAGGATATCGCGGATTTCACCAGTGGATTTAGCACCTCATTTTACATAAAATAAGTCCTATAGGTCTACTCTCAAGAGTTGATAAAGGTACAAACGAATAAAATGTTTATATATCACATTTTCAAATATCTATTATTCTCCATTTTACTCGATCTCCTAAACGGTTAAAGATAGGACATCGCGGTTTTCACCAGGGGATTTAGCACCTCATTTTACATAAAATAAGTCTTATAAGTCTACTCTCAAGAGTTGATAAAGGTACAAACGAATAAAATGTATATATATCACATTTTCAAATATCTATTATTCTCCATTTTACTCGATCTCCTAAACGGTTAAAGATAGGACATCGCGGATTTCACCAGTGGATTTAGCACCTCATTTTACATAAAATAAGTGTTATAAGTCTACTCTCAAGAGTTGATAAAGGTACAAACGAATATAATGCTTATATATCACATTTTCAAATATCTATTATTTTAAATTTTACTCGATCTCCTAAACGGTTAAAGATAGGACATCGCGGTTTTCTCCAGTGGATTTAGCACCTCATTTTACATAAAATAAGTCTTATAAGTCTACTCTCAAGAGTTGATAAAGGTACAAACGAATAAAATGTATATATATCACATTTTCAAATATCTATTATTCTAAATTTTACTTGATGTCCTAAACGGTTAAAGATAGGACATCGCGGTTTTCACCAGTGGATTTAGCACCTCATTTTACATAAAATAAGTCCTATAAGTCTACTCTCAAGAGTTGATAAAGGTACAAACGAATAAAATGTATATATATCACATTTTCAAATATCAATTATTCTCCAATTTACTCGATCTCCTAAACGGTTAAAGATAGGACATCGCGGATTTCACCAGTGGATTTAGCACCTCATTTTACATAAAATAAGTCCTATAGGTCTACTCTCAAGAGTTGATAAAGGTACAAACGAATAAAATGTTTAAATATCACATTTTCAAATATCTATTATTCTCCATTTTACTCGATCTCCTAAACGGTTAAAGATAGGACATAGCGGTTTTCACCAGTGGATTTAGCACCTCATTTTACATAAAATAAGTCTTATAAGTCTACTCTCAAGAGTTGATAAAGGTACAAACGAATAAAATGTTTATATATCACATTTTCAAATATCTATTATTCTCCATTTTACTCGATCTCCTAAACGGTTAAAGATAGGACATCGCGGATTTTACCAGTGGATTTAGCAACTCATTTTACATAAAATAAGTCTTATAAGTCTACTCTCAAGAGTTGGTAAAGGTACAAACGAATAAAATGTTTATATATCACATTTTTAAATATCTATTATTCTCCATTTTACTCGATCTTCTAAACGGTTAAAGATAGGACATCGCGGTTTTCACCAGTTGATTTAGCACCTCATTTTACATAAAATAAGTCCTACAATTTACTCTCAAGCGTTGATAAAGGTACAAACGAATAAAATGTTTATATATCACATTTTCAAATATCTATTATTCTAAATTTTACTCGATCTCCTAAACGGTTAAAGATAGGACATCGCGGTTTTCAAATGTGGATTTAGCACCTCATTTTACATAAAATAAGTCCTATAAGTCTACTCTCAAGAGTTGATAAAGGTACAAACGAATAAAATGTTTATATACCACATTTTTAAATATCTATTATTCTAAATTTTACTCGATCTCCTAAACGTTAAAAGATAGGACATCGCGGTTTTCGCCAGTGGATTTAGCACCTCATTTTAAATAAAATAAGTATTATAAGTCTACTCTCAAGAGTTGATAAAGGTACAAACGAATGAAATGTTTATATATTACATTTTCAAATATCTATTATTCTAAATTTCACTCGATCTCCTAAACGGTTAAAGATTGGACATCGCGGTTTTCACCAGTGGATTTAGCAAGTCATTTTACATAAAATATGTCCTACAAGTCTACTCTCAAGAGTTGATAAAGGTACAAACGAATAAAATGTTTATATATCACATTTTCAAATATCTATTATTCTAAATTTTACTCGATCTCCAAAACGGTTAATGATAGGACATCGCGGTTTTCAAAAGTGGATTAAGCACCTCATTTTACATAAAATAAGTCCTATAAGTCTACTCTCAAGAGTTGATAAAGGTACAAACGAATATAATGCTTATATACCACATTTTTAAATATCTATTATTTTTATTTTACTCGATCTCCTAAACGGTTAAAGACAGGACATCGCGGTTTTCTCCAGTGGATTTAGCACCTCATTTTACATAAAATAAGTCTTATAAGTCTACTCTCAAGAGTTGATAAAGGTACAAACGAATAAAATGTATATATATCACATTTTCAAATATCTATTATTCTAAATTTTACTTGATATCCTAAACGGTTAAAGATAGGACATCGCGGTTTTCACCAGTGGATTTAGCACCTTATTTTACATAAAATAAGTGTTATAAGTCTACTCTCAAGAGTTGATAAAGGTACAAACGAATAAAATGTATATATATCACATTTTCAAATATCTATTATTCTCCAATTTACTCGATCTCCTAAACGGTTAAAGATAGGACATCGCGGATTTCACCAGTGGATTTAGCACCTCATTTTACATAAAATAAGTCCTATAGGTCTACTCTCAAGAGTTGATAAAGGTACAAACGAATAAAATGTTTATATATCACATTTTCAAATATCTATTATTCTCCATTTTACTCGATCTCCTAAACGGTTGAAGATAGGACATCGCGGTTTTCACCAGTGGATTTAGCACCTCATTTTACATAAAATAAGTCTTATAAGTCTACTCTCAAGAGTTGATAAAGGTACAAACGAATAAAATGTATATATATCACATTTTCAAATATCTATTATTCTCCATTTTACTCGATCTCCTAAACGGTTAAAGATAGGACATCGCGGATTTCACCAGTGGATTTAGCACCTCATTTTACATAAAATAAGTGTTATAAGTCTACTCTCAAGAGTTGATAAAGGTACAAACGAATATAATGCTTATATATCACATTTTCAAATATCTATTATTTTAAATTTTACTCGATCTCCTAAACGGTTAAAGATAGGACATCGCGGTTTTCTCCAGTGGATTTAGCACCTCATTTTACATAAAATAAGTCTTATAAGTCTACTCTCAAGAGTTGATAAAGGTACAAACGAATAAAATGTATATATATCACATTTTCAAATATCTATTATTCTAAATTTTACTTGATGTCCTAAACGGTTAAAGATAGGACATCGCGGTTTTCACCAGTGGATTTAGCACCTCATTTTACATAAAATAAGTCCTATAAGTCTACTCTCAAGAGTTGATAAAGGTACAAACGAATAAAATGTATATATATCACATTTTCAAATATCTATTATTCTCCAATTTACTCGATCTCCTAAACGGTTAAAGATAGGACATCGCGGATTTCACCAGTGGATTTAGCACCTCATTTTACATAAAATAAGTCCTATAGGTCTACTCTCAAGAGTTGATAAAGGTACAAACGAATAAAATGTTTAAATATCACATTTTCAAATATCTATTATTCTCCATTTTACTCGATCTCCTAAACGGTTAAAGATAGGACATAGCGGTTTTCACCAGTGGATTTAGCACCTCATTTTACATAAAATAAGTCTTATAAGTCTACTCTCAAGAGTTGATAAAGGTACAAACGAATAAAATGTTTATATATCACATTTTCAAATATCTATTATTCTCCATTTTACTCGATCTCCTAAACGGTTAAAGATAGGACATCGCGGATTTTACCAGTGGATTTAGCAACTCATTTTACATAAAATAAGTCTTATAAGTCTACTCTCAAGAGTTGATAAAGGTACAAACGAATAAAATGTTTATATATCACATTTTTAAATATCTATTATTCTCCATTTTACTCGATCTTCTAAACGGTTAAAGATAGGACATCGCGGTTTTCACCAGTTGATTTAGCACCTCATTTTACATAAAATAAGTCCTATAAGTCTACTCTCAAGGGTTGCTAAAGGTACAAACGAATAAAATGTTTATATATCACATTTTCAAATATCTATTATTCTCCATTTTACTCGATCTTCTAAATGGTTAAAGATAGGACATCGCGGTTTTCACCAGTGGATTAAGCACCTCATTTTACATAAAATAAGTCCTATAAGTCTACTCTCAAGAGTTGATAAAAGTACAAACGAATAAAATGTTTATATATCTCATTTTCAAATATCTAATATTTTCTATTTTACTCGATCTCATATACGGTTAAAGATAGGACATCGCGGATTACACCAGTGGATTTAGCACCTCATTTTACATAAAATAAGTCCTATAAGTCTACTCTCAAGAGTTGATAAAAGTACAAACGAATAAAATGTTTATATATCTCATTTTCAAATATCTAATATTTTCTATTTTACTCGATCTCCTATACGGTTAAAGATAGGACATCGCGGATTACACCAGTGGATTTAGCACCTCATTTTACATAAAATAAGTCCTATAGGTCTACTCTCAAGTGTTGATAAAGGTACAAACGAATAAAATGTTTATATCTCACATTTTCAATTATCTATTATTCTCCATTATACTCGATCTCCTAAACGGTTAAAGATAGGACATCGCGGTTTTCACCAGTTTATTTAGCACCTCATTTTACATAAAATAAGTTCTATAAGTCTACTCTCAAGAGTTTATAAAGATACAAACGAATAAAATGTTTATATCTCACATTTTCAAATATCTATTATTCTCCATTATACTCGATCTCCTAAACGGTTAAAGATAGGACATCGCGGTTTTCACCAGTTTATTTAGCACCTCATTTTACATAAGAAAAGTTCTATAAGTCTCCTCTCAAGAGTTGATAAAGGTACAAACGAATAAAATGTTTATATCTCACATTTTCAAATATCTATTATTCTCCATTTTACTCGATCTCCTAAACGGTTAAAGATAAGACATCGCGGTGTTCACCAGTGGATTTAGCACCTCATTTTACATAAAATATGTCCTATAAGTCTACTCTCAAGAGTTGATAAAGATACAAACGATTAAAATGTATATATCTCACATTTTCAAATATCTATTTTTCTCCATTTTACTCGATCTCCTTAACGGTTAAAGATAGGACATCGCGGTTTTTACCAGTGGATTTAGCACCTCATTTTACATAAAGTAAGTCCTATAAGTCTATTCTCAAAAGTTGATATAGGTACAAACGAATAAAATGTTTATATATCACACTTTCAAATATCTATTATTTTCCATTTTACTTGATCTCCTAAACGGTTAAAGATTGGACATCGCGGTTTTCACCAGTGGATTAAGCACCTCATTTTACATAAAATAAGTCCTATAAGTCTACTCTCAAGAGTTGATAAAAGTACAAACGAATAAAATGTTTATATATCTCATTTTCAAATATCTAATATTTTCTATTTTACTCGATCTCATATACGGTTAAAGATAGGACATCGCGGATTACACCAGTGGATTTAGCACCTCATTTTACATAAAATAAGTCCTATAAGTCTACTCTCAAGAGTTGATAAAAGTACAAACGAATAAAATGTTTATATATCTCATTTTCAAATATCTAATATTTTCTATTTTACTCGATCTCCTATACGGTTAAAGATAGGACATCGCGGATTACACCAGTGGATTTAGCACCTCATTTTACATAAAATAAGTCCTATAGGTCTACTCTCAAGTGTTGATAAAGGTACAAACGAATAAAATGTTTATATCTCACATTTTCATTTATCTATTATTCTCCATTTTACTCGATCTCCTAAACGGTTAAAGATAGGACATCGCGGTTTTCACCAGTGGATTTAGCACCTCATTTTACATAAAATAAGTCCTATAAGTCTACTCTCATGAGTTGATAAAGGTACAAACGAATAAAATGTATATATCTCACATTTTCAAATATCTATTATTCTCCATTTTACTCGATCTCCTAAACGGTTAAAGATAGGACATCGCGGTTCTCACCAGTGAATTTAGCACCTCATTTTACATAAAATAAGTCCTATAAGTCTACTCTCAAGAGTTTATAAAGATACAAACGAATAAAATGTTTATATCTCACATTTTCAAATATCTATTATTCTCCATTATACTCGATCTCCTAAACGGTTAAAGATAGGACATCGCGGTTTTCACCAGTTTATTTAGCACCTCATTTTACATAAGAAAAGTTCTATAAGTCTCCTCTCAAGAGTTGATAAAGGTACAAACGAATAAAATGTTTATATCTCACATTTTCAAATATCTATTATTCTCCATTTTACTCGATCTCCTAAACGGTTAAAGATAAGACATCGCGGTGTTCACCAGTGGATTTAGCACCTCATTTTACATATAATATGTCCTATAAGTCTACTCTCAAGAGTTGATAAAGATACAAACGATTAAAATGTATATATCTCACATTTTCAAATATCTATTTTTCTCCATTTTACTCGATCTCCTTAACGGTTGAAGATAGGACATCGCGGTTTTTACCAGTGGATTTAGCACCTCATTTTACATAAAGTAAGTCCTATAAGTCTATTCTCAAAAGTTGATATAGGTACAAACGAATAAAATGTTTATATATCACACTTTCAAATATCTATTATTTTCCATTTTACTTGATCTCCTAAACGGTTAAAGATTGGACATCGCGGTTTTCACCAGTGGATTAAGCACCTCATTTTACATAAAATAAGTCCTATAAGTCTACTCTCAAGAGTTGATAAAGGTACAAACGAATAAAATGTATATATATCACATTTTCAAATATCTATTATTCTAAATTTTACTCGATCTCCTAAACGGTTAAAGATAGGACATCGCAGTTTTCACCAGTGGATTTAGCACCTCATTTTACATATAATAAGTCCTATAAGTCTACTCTCAAGAGTTGATAAAGGTACAAACGAATAAAATGTATATATATCACATTTTCAAATATCTATTATTCTAAATTTTACTCGATCTCCTAAACGGTTAAAGATAGGACATCGCAGTTTTCACCAGTGGATTTAGCACCTCATTTTACATATAATAAGTCCTATAAGTCTACTCTCAAGAGTTGATAAAGGTACAAACGAATAAAATGTATATATATCACATTTTCAAATATCTATTATTCTAAATTTTACTCGATCTCCTAAACGGTTAAAGATAGGACATCGCGGATTTCACCAGTGGATTTAGCACCTCATTTTACATAAAATAAGTCCTATAGGTCTACTCTCAAGAGTTGATAAAGGTACAAACGAATAAAATGTTTATATATCACATTTTCAAATATCTATTATTCTCCATTTTACTCGATCTCCTAAACGGTTGAAGATAGGACATCGCGGTTTTCACCAGTGGATTTAGCACCTCATTTTACATAAAATAAGTCTTATAAGTCTACTCTCAAGAGTTGATAAAGGTACAAACGAATAAAATGTATATATATCACATTTTCAAATATCTATTATTCTCCATTTTACTCGATCTCCTAAACGGTTAAAGATAGGACATCGCGGATTTCACCAGTGGATTTAGCACCTCATTTTACATAAAATAAGTGTTATAAGTCTACTCTCAAGAGTTGATAAAGGTACAAACGAATATAATGCTTATATATCACATTTTCAAATATCTATTATTTTAAATTTTACTCGATCTCCTAAACGGTTAAAGATAGGACATCGCGGTTTTCTCCAGTGGATTTAGCACCTCATTTTACATAAAATAAGTCTTATAAGTCTACTCTCAAGAGTTGATAAAGGTACAAACGAATAAAATGTATATATATCACATTTTCAAATATCTATTATTCTAAATTTTACTTGATGTCCTAAACGGTTAAAGATAGGACATCGCGGTTTTCACCAGTGGATTTAGCACCTCATTTTACATAAAATAAGTCCTATAAGTCTACTCTCAAGAGTTGATAAAGGTACAAACGAATAAAATGTATATATATCACATTTTCAAATATCTATTATTCTCCAATTTACTCGATCTCCTAAACGGTTAAAGATAGGACATCGCGGATTTCACCAGTGGATTTAGCACCTCATTTTACATAAAATAAGTCCTATAGGTCTACTCTCAAGAGTTGATAAAGGTACAAACGAATAAAATGTTTAAATATCACATTTTCAAATATCTATTATTCTCCATTTTACTCGATCTCCTAAACGGTTAAAGATAGGACATAGCGGTTTTCACCAGTGGATTTAGCACCTCATTTTACATAAAATAAGTCTTATAAGTCTACTCTCAAGAGTTGATAAAGGTACAAACGAATAAAATGTTTATATATCACATTTTCAAATATCTATTATTCTCCATTTTACTCGATCTCCTAAACGGTTAAAGATAGGACATCGCGGATTTTACCAGTGGATTTAGCAACTCATTTTACATAAAATAAGTCTTATAAGTCTACTCTCAAGAGTTGATAAAGGTACAAACGAATAAAATGTTTATATATCACATTTTTAAATATCTATTATTCTCCATTTTACTCGATCTTCTAAACGGTTAAAGATAGGACATCGCGGTTTTCACCAGTTGATTTAGCACCTCATTTTACATAAAATAAGTCCTATAAGTCTACTCTCAAGGGTTGCTAAAGGTACAAACGAATAAAATGTTTATATATCACATTTTCAAATATCTATTATTCTCCATTTTACTCGATCTTCTAAATGGTTAAAGATAGGACATCGCGGTTTTCACCAGTGGATTAAGCACCTCATTTTACATAAAATAAGTCCTATAAGTCTACTCTCAAGAGTTGATAAAAGTACAAACGAATAAAATGTTTATATATCTCATTTTCAAATATCTAATATTTTCTATTTTACTCGATCTCATATACGGTTAAAGATAGGACATCGCGGATTACACCAGTGGATTTAGCACCTCATTTTACATAAAATAAGTCCTATAAGTCTACTCTCAAGAGTTGATAAAAGTACAAACGAATAAAATGTTTATATATCTCATTTTCAAATATCTAATATTTTCTATTTTACTCGATCTCCTATACGGTTAAAGATAGGACATCGCGGATTACACCAGTGGATTTAGCACCTCATTTTACATAAAATAAGTCCTATAGGTCTACTCTCAAGTGTTGATAAAGGTACAAACGAATAAAATGTTTATATCTCACATTTTCAATTATCTATTATTCTCCATTTTACTCGATCTCCTAAACGGTTAAAGATAGGACATCGCGGTTTTCACCAGTGGATTTAGCACCTCATTTTACATAAAATAAGTCCTATAAGTCTACTCTCAAGAGTTGATAAAGGTACAAACGAATAAAATGTATATATCTCACATTTTCAAATATCTATTATTCTCCATTTTACTCGATCTCCTAAACGGTTAAAGATAGGACATCGCGGTTCTCACCAGTGAATTTAACACCTCATTTTACATAAAATAAGTTCTATAAGTCTACTCTCAAGAGTTTATAAAGATACAAACGAATAAAATGTTTATATCTCACATTTTCAAATATCTATTATTCTCCATTATACTCGATCTCCTAAACGGTTAAAGATAGGACATCGCGGTTTTCACCAGTTTATTTAGCACCTCATTTTACATAAGAAAAGTTCTATAAGTCTCCTCTCAAGAGTTGATAAAGGTACAAACGAATAAAATGTTTATATCTCACATTTTCAAATATCTATTATTCTCCATTTTACTCGATCTCCTAAACGGTTAAAGATAAGACATCGCGGTGTTCACCAGTGGATTTAGCACCTCATTTTACATAAAATATGTCCTATAAGTCTACTCTCAAGAGTTGATAAAGATACAAACGATTAAAATGTATATATCTCACATTTTCAAATATCTATTTTTCTCCATTTTACTCGATCTCCTTAACGGTTAAAGATAGGACATCGCGGTTTTTACCAGTGGATTTAGCACCTCATTTTACATAAAGTAAGTCCTATAAGTCTATTCTCAAAAGTTGATATAGGTACAAACGAATAAAATGTTTATATATCACACTTTCAAATATCTATTATTTTCCATTTTACTTGATCTCCTAAACGGTTAAAGATTGGACATCGCGGTTTTCACCAGTGGATTAAGCACCTCATTTTACATAAAATAAGTCCTATAAGTCTACTCTCAAGAGTTGATAAAAGTACAAACGAATAAAATGTTTATATATCTCATTTTCAAATATCTAATATTTTCTATTTTACTCGATCTCATATACGGTTAAAGATAGGACATCGCGGATTACACCAGTGGATTTAGCACCTCATTTTACATAAAATAAGTCCTATAAGTCTACTCTCAAGAGTTGATAAAAGTACAAACGAATAAAATGTTTATATATCTCATTTTCAAATATTTAATATTTTCTATTTTACTCGATCTCCTATACGGTTAAAGATAGGACATCGCGGATTACACCAGTGGATTTAGCACCTCATTTTACATAAAATAAGTCCTATAGGTCTACTCTCAAGTGTTGATAAAGGTACAAACGAATAAAATGTTTATATCTCACATTTTCAATTATCTATTATTCTCCATTTTACTCGATCTCCTAAACGGTTAAAGATAGGACATCGCGGTTTTCACCAGTGGATTTAGCACCTCATTTTACATAAAATAAGTCCTATAAGTCTACTCTCATGAGTTGATAAAGGTACAAACGAATAAAATGTATATATCTCACATTTTCAAATATCTATTATTCTCCATTTTACTCGATCTCCTAAACGGTTAAAGATAGGACATCGCGGTTCTCACCAGTGAATTTAGCACCTCATTTTACATAAAATAAGTCCTATAAGTCTACTCTCAAGAGTTTATAAAGATACAAACGAATAAAATGTTTATATCTCACATTTTCAAATATCTATTATTCTCCATTATACTCGATCTCCTAAACGGTTAAAGATAGGACATCGCGGTTTTCACCAGTTTATTTAGCACCTCATTTTACATAAGAAAAGTTCTATAAGTCTCCTCTCAAGAGTTGATAAAGGTACAAACGAATAAAATGTTTATATCTCACATTTTCAAATATCTATTATTCTCCATTTTACTCGATCTCCTAAACGGTTAAAGATAAGACATCGCGGTGTTCACCAGTGGATTTAGCACCTCATTTTACATATAATATGTCCTATAAGTCTACTCTCAAGAGTTGATAAAGATACAAACGATTAAAATGTATATATCTCACATTTTCAAATATCTATTTTTCTCCATTTTACTCGATCTCCTTAACGGTTGAAGATAGGACATCGCGGTTTTTACCAGTGGATTTAGCACCTCATTTTACATAAAGTAAGTCCTATAAGTCTATTCTCAAAAGTTGATATAGGTACAAACGAATAAAATGTTTATATATCACACTTTCAAATATCTATTATTTTCCATTTTACTTGATCTCCTAAACGGTTAAAGATTGGACATCGCGGTTTTCACCAGTGGATTAAGCACCTCATTTTACATAAAATAAGTCCTATAAGTCTACTCTCAAGAGTTGATAAAGGTACAAACGAATAAAATGTATATATATCACATTTTCAAATATCTATTATTCTAAATTTTACTCGATCTCCTAAACGGTTAAAGATAGGACATCGCAGTTTTCACCAGTGGATTTAGCACCTCATTTTACATATAATAAGTCCTATAAGTCTACTCTCAAGAGTTGATAAAGGTACAAACGAATAAAATGTTTATATATCACATTTTCAAATATCTATTATTTTCCATTTTACTCGATCTCCTAAACGGTTAAAGATAGGACATCGCAATTTTCACCAGTTTATTTAGCACCTCATTTTACATAAGAAAAGTTCTATAAGTCTCCTCTCAAGAGTTGATAAAGGTACAAACGAATAAAATGTTTATATCTCACATTTTCAAATATCTATTATTATCCATTTTACTCGATCTCCTAAACGGTTAAAGATAAGACATCGCGGTGTTCACCAGTGGATTTAGCACCTCATTTTACATAAAATATGTCCTATAAGTCTACTCTCAAGAGTTGATAAAGGTACAAACGAATAAAATGTTTATATATCACATTTTCAAATATCTAATATTTTCCATTTTACTCGATCTCCTAAACGGTTAAAGACAGGACATCGCGAATTTCATCAGTGGATTTAGCACCTCATTTTACATAAAATAGGTCCTATAAGTCTACTCTCAAGAGTTGATAAAGGTACAAACGAATAAAATGTTTATATATCACATATTCAAATATCTATTATTTTAAATTTTACTCGATCTCCTAAACGGTTAAAGATTAGACATCGCGGTTTTCACCAGTGGATTTAGCAAGTCATTTTACATAAAATATGTCCTACAATTTACTCTCAAGAGTTGATAAAGGTACAAACGAATAAAATGTTTATATATCACATTTTCAAATACCTATTATTCTAAATTTTACTCGATCTCCTAAACGGTTAAAGATAGGACATCGCGGTTTTCAAATGTGGATTTAGCACCTCATTTTACATGAAATAAGTCCTATAAGTCTACTCTCAAGAGTTGATAAAGATACAAACGAATAAAATGTTTATATACCACATTTTTAAATATCTATTATTTTAAATTTTACTCGATCTCCTAAACGTTAAAAGATAGGACATCGCGGTTTTCGCCAGTGGATTTAGCACCTCATTTTAAATAAAATAAGTATTATAAGTCTACTCTCAAGAGTTGATAAAGGTACAAACGAATAAAATGTTTATATATTACATTTTCAAATATCTATTATTCTAAATTTTACTCGATCTCCTAAACGGTTAAAGATTGGACATCGCGGTTTTCACCAGTGGATTTAGCAAGTCATTTTACATAAAATATGTCCTACAAGTCTACTCTCAAGAGTTGATAAAGGTACAAACGAATAAAATGTTTATATATCACATTTTCAAATATCTATTATTCTAAATTTTACTCGATCTCCTAAACGGTTAATGATAGGACATCGCGGTTTTCAAAAGTGGATTAAGCACCTCATTTTACATAAAATAAGTCCTATAAGTCTACTCTCAAGAGTTGATAAAGGTACAAACGAATATAATGCTTATATACCACATTTTTAAATATCTATTATTCTTTATTTTACTCGATCTCCTAAACGGTTAAAGACAGGACATCGCGGTTTTCTCCAGTGGATTTAGCACCTCATTTTACATAAAATAAGTCTTATAAGTCTACTCTCAAGAGTTGATAAAGGTACAAACGAATAAAATGTATATATATCACATTTTCAAATATCTATTATTCTAAATTTTACTTGATGTCCTAAACGGTTAAAGATAGGACATCGCGGTTTTCACCAGTGGATTTAGCACCTCATTTTACATAAAATAAGTCCTATAAGTCTACTCTCAAAAGTTGATAAAGGTACAAACGAATAAAATGTATATATATCACATTTTCAAATATCTATTATTCTCCAATTTACTCGATCTCCTAAACGGTTAAAGATAAGACATCGCGGTGTTCACCAGTGGATTTAGCACCTCATTTTACATAAAATATGTCCTATAAGTCTACTCTCAAGAGTTGATAAAGATACAAACGATTAAAATGTATATATCTCACATTTTCAAATATCTATTTTTCTCCATTTTACTCGATCTCCTTAACGGTTAAAGATAGGACATCGCGGTTTTTACCAGTGGATTTAGCACCTCATTTTACATAAAGTAAGTCCTATAAGTCTATTCTCAAAAGTTGATATAGGTACAAACGAATAAAATGTTTATATATCACACTTTCAAATATCTATTATTTTCCATTTTACTTGATCTCCTAAACGGTTAAAGATTGGACATCGCGGTTTCCACCAGTGGATTAAGCACCTCATTTTACATAAAATAAGTCCTATAAGTCTACTCTCAAGAGTTGATAAAGGTACAAACGAATAAAATGTATATATATCACATTTTCAAATATCTATTATTCTAAATTTTACTCGTTCTCCTAAACAATTAAAGATAGGACATCGCAGTTTTCACCAGTGGATTTAGCACCTCATTTTACATATAATAAGTCCTATAAGTCTACTCTCAAGAGTTGATAAAGGTACAAACGAATAAAATGTTTATATATCACATTTTCAAATAATATATTATTTTCCATTTTACTCGATCTCCTAAACGGTTAAAGATAGGACATCGCAATTTTCACCAGTTTATTTAGCACCTCATTTTACATAAGAAAAGTTCTATAAGTCTCCTCTCAAGAGTTGATAAAGGTACAAACGAATAAAATGTTTATATCTCACATTTTCAAATATCTATTATTCTCCATTTTACTCGATCTCCTAAACGGTTAAAGATAAGACATCGCGGTGTTCACCAGTGGATTTAGCACCTCATTTTACATAAAATATGTCCTATAAGTCTACTCTCAAGAGTTGATAAAGGTACAAACGAATAAAATGTTTATATATCACATTTTCAAATATCTAATATTTTCCATTTTACTCGATCTCCTAAACGCTTAAAGACAGGACATCGCGAATTTCATCAGTGGATTTAGCACCTCATTTTACATAAAATAGGTCCTATAAGTCTACTCTCAAGAGTTGATAAAGGTACAAACGAATAAAATGTTTATATATCACATATTCAAATATCTATTATTTTAAATTTTACTCGATCTCCTAAACGGTTAAAGATAGGACATCGCGGTTTTCAAATGTGGATTTAGCACCTCATTTTACATAAAATAAGTCCTATAAGTCTACTCTCAAGAGTTGATAAAGATACAAACGAATAAAATGTTTATATACCACATTTTTAAATATCTATTATTCTAAATTTTACTCGATCTCCTAAACGTTAAAAGATAGGACATCGCGGTTTTCGCCAGTGGATTTAGCACCTCATTTTAAATAAAATAAGTATTATAAGTCTACTCTCAAGAGTTGATAAAGGTACAAACGAATAAAATGTTTATATATTACATTTTCAAATATCTATTATTCTAAATTTTACTCGATCTCCTAAACGGTTAAAAATTGGACATCGCGGTTTTCACCAGTGGATTTAGCAAGTCATTTTACATAAAATATGTCCTACAAGTCTACTCTCAAGAGTTGATAAAGGTACAAACGAATAAAATGTTTATATATCACATTTTCAAATATCTATTATTCTAAATTTTACTCGATCTCCTAAACGGTTAATGATAGGACATCGCGGTTTTCAAAAGTGGATTAAGCACCTCATTTTACATAAAATAAGTCCTATAAGTCTACTCTCAAGAGTTGATAAAGGTACAAACGAATATAATGCTTATATACCACATTTTTAAATATCTATTATTCTTTATTTTACTCGATCTCCTAAACGGTTAAAGACAGGATATCGCGGTTTTCTCCAGTGGATTTAGCACCTCATTTTACATAAAATAAGTCTTATAAGTCTACTCTCAAGAGTTGATAAAGGTACAAACGAATAAAATGTATATATATCACATTTTCAAATATCTATTATTCTAAATTTTACTTGATGTCCTAAACGGTTAAAGATAGGACATCGCGGTTTTCACCAGTGGATTTAGCACCTCATTTTACATAAAATAAGTCCTATAAGTCTACTCTCAAGAGTTGATAAAGGTACAAACGAATAAAATGTATATATATCACATTTTCAAATATCTATTATTCTCCAATTTACTCGATCTCCTAAACTGTTAAAGATAGGACATCGCGGATTTCACCAGTGGATTTAGCACCTCATTTTACATAAAATAAGTCCTATAGGTCTACTCTCAAGAGTTGATAAAGGTACAAACGAATAAAATGTTTATATATCACATTTTCAAATATCTATTATTCTCCATTTTACTCGATCTCCTAAACGGTTAAAGATAGGACATCGCGGTTTTCACCAGTGGATTTAGCACCTCATTTTACATAAAATAAGTGTTATAAGTCTACTCTCAAGAGTTGATAAAGGTACAAACGAATAAAATGTTTATATATCACATTTTCAAATATCTATTATTCTAAATTTTACTCGATCTCCTAAACGGTTAAAGATAGGACATCGCGGTTTTCACCAGTGGATTTAGCACCTCATTTTACATAAAATAAGTCTTATAAGTCTACTCTCAAGAGTTGATAAAGGTACAAACGAATAAAATGTATATATATCACATTTTCAAATATCTATTTTTCTCCATTTTACTCGATCTCCTTAACGGTTAAAGATAGGACATCGCGGTTTTTACCAGTGGATTTAGCACCTCATTTTACATAAAGTAAGTCCTATAAGTCTATTCTCAAAAGTTGATATAGGTACAAACGAATAAAATGTTTATATATCACACTTTCAAATATCTATTATTTTCCATTTTACTTGATCTCCTAAACGGTTAAAGATTGGACATCGCGGTTTTCACCAGTGGATTAAGCACCTCATTTTACATAAAATAAGTCCTATAAGTCTACTCTCAAGAGTTGATAAAGGTACAAACGAATAAAATGTATATATATCACATTTTCAAATATCTATTATTCTAAATTTTACTCGATCTCCTAAACGGTTAAAGATAGGACATCGCAGTTTTCACCAGTGGATTTAGCACCTCATTTTACATATGATAAGTCCTATAAGTCTATTCTCAAGAGTTGATAAAGGTACAAACGAATAAAATGTTTATATATCACATTTTCAAATATCTATTATTTTCCATTTTACTCGATCTCCTAAACGGTTAAAGATAGGACATCGCAATTTTCACCAGTTTATTTAGCACCTCATTTTACATAAAATAAGTCCTATAGGTCTACTCTCAAGAGTTGATAAAGGTACAAACGAATAAAATGTTTATATATCACATTTTCAAATATCTATTATTCTCCATTTTACTCGATCTCCTAAACGGTTAAAGATAGGACATCGCGGTTTTCACCAGTGGATTTAGCACCTCATTTTACATAAAATAAGTGTTATAAGTCTACTCTCAAGAGTTGATAAAGGTACAAACGAATAAAATGTTTATATATCACATTTTCAAATATCTATTATTCTAAATTTTACTCGATCTCCTAAACGGTTAAAGATAGGACATCGCGGTTTTCACCAGTGGATTTAGCACCTCATTTTACATAAAATAAGTCTTAAAAGTCTACTCTCAAGAGTTGATAAAAGTACAAACGAATAAAATGTATATATATCACATTTTCAAATATCTATTATTCTCCATTTTACTCGATCTCCTAAACGGTTAAAGATAGGACATCGCGGATTTCACCAGTGGATTTAGCACCTTATTTTACATAAAATAAGTCTTATAGGTCTACTCTCAAGAGTTGATAAAGGTACAAACGAATAAAATGTTTATATATCACATTTTCAAATATCTATTATTCTCCATTTTACTCGATCTCCTAAACGGTTAAAGATAGGACATTGCGGTTTTCACTAAAGGATTTAGCACCTCATTTTACATAAAATAAGTCCTATAAGTCTACTCTCAAGAGTTGATAATGGTACAAACGAATAAAATGTTTATATATCACACTTTCAAATATCTAATATTTTCCATTTTACTCGATCTTCTAAACGGTTAAAGATAGGACATCGCGGATTCCACCAGTGGACTTAGCACCTCATTTTACATAAAATAAGTCCTATAAGTCTACTCTCAAGAGTTTATAAAGGTACAAACGAATAAAATGTCTATATATCACATTTTCAAATATCTATTATTCTCCATTTTACTCGATCTCCTAAACTGTTAAAGATAGGACATCGCGGTTTTCACTAGTGGATTAAGCACCTTATTTTACATAAAATAAGTCTAATAAGTCTACTCTCAAGTGTTGATAAAGGTACAAACGAACAAAATGTTTATATCTCACATTTTCAATTATCTATTATTCTCCATTTTACTCGATCTCCTAAACGGTTAAAGATAGGACATCGCGGTTTTCACCAGTGGATTTAGCACCTCATTTTACATAAAATAAGTCCTATAAGTCTACTCTCAAGAGTTGATAAAGGTACAAACGAATAAAATGTATATATCTCACATTTTCAAATATCTATTATTCTCCATTATACTCGATCTCCTAAACGGTTAAAGATAGGACATCGCGGATTCCACCAGTGGACTTAGCACCTCATTTTACATAAAATAAGTCCTATAAGTCTACTCTCAAGAGTTGATAAAGGTACAAACGAATAAAATGTCTATATATCACATTTTCAAATATCTATTATTCTCCATTTTACTCGATCTCCTAAACGGTTAAAGATAGGACATCGCGGTTCTCACCAGTGAATTTAGCACCTCATTTTACATAAAATAAGTCCTATAAGTCTACTCTCAAGAGTTTATAAAGATACAAACGAATAAAATGTTTATATCTCACATTTTCAAATATCAATTATTCTCCATAATACTCGATCTCCTAAACGGTTAAAGATAGGACATCGCGGTTTTTACCAGTTTATTTAGCACCTCATTTTACATAAGAAAAGTTC
The DNA here is from genome assembly GCA_963930825.1 of Silvanus unidentatus. Taxonomy (NCBI): domain Eukaryota; kingdom Metazoa; phylum Arthropoda; class Insecta; order Coleoptera; family Silvanidae; genus Silvanus; species Silvanus unidentatus. Next base: position 14,116,238 of record OZ005759.1, on the reverse strand, counting down.
TATAAGTCTCCTCTCAAGAGTTGATAAAGGTACAAACGAATAAAATGTTTATATCTCACATTTTCAAATATCTATTATTCTCCATTTTACTCGATCTCCTAAACGGTTAAAGATAAGACATCGCGGTGTTCACCAGTCGATTAAGCACCTCATTTTACATAAAATATGTCCTATAAGTCTACTCTCAAGAGTTGATAAAGATACAAACGATTAAAATGTTTATATCTCACATTTTCAAATATCTATTTTTCTCCATTTTACTCGATCTTCTTAACGGTTAAAGATAGGACATCGCGGTTTTTACCAGTGGATTTAGCACCTCATTTTACATAAAATAAGTCCTATAAGTCTATTCTCAAAAGTTGATATAGGTACAAACGAATAAAATGTTTATATATCGCACTTTCAAATATCTATTATTTTCCATTTTACTTGATCTCCTAAACGGTTAAAGATTGGACATCGCGGTTTTCACCAGTGGATTAAGCACCTCATTTTACATAAAATAAGTCCTATAAGTCTACTCTCAAGAGTTGATAAAGGTACAAACGAATAAAATGTATATATATCACATTTTCAAATATCTATTATTCTAAATTTTACTCGATCTCCTAAACGGTTAAAGATAGGACATCGCAGTTTTCACCAGTGGATTTAGCACCTCATTTTACATATAATAAGTCCTATAAGTCTACTCTCAAGAGTTGATAAAGGTACAAACGAATAAAATGTTTATATATCACATTTTCAAATATCTATTATTCTCCATTTTACTCGATCTCCTAAACGGTTAAAGATAAGACATCGCGGTGTTCACCAGTGGATTTAGCACCTCATTTTACATAAAATATGTCCTATAAGTCTACTCTCAAGAGTTGATAAAGGTACAAACGAATAAAATGTTTATATATCACATTTTCAAATATCTAATATTTTCCATTTTACTCGATCTCCTAAACGGTTAAAGACAGGACATCGCGAATTTCATCAGTGGATTTAGCACCTCATTTTACATAAAATAGGTCCTATAAGTCTACTCTCAAGAGTTGATAAAGGTACAAACGAATAAAATGTTTATATATCACATATTCAAATATCTATTATTTTAAATTTTACTCGATCTCCTAAACGGTTAAAGATAAGACATCGCGGTTTTCACCAGTGGATTTAGCAAGTCATTTTACATAAAATATGTCCTACAATTTACTCTCAAGAGTTGATAAAGGTACAAACGAATAAAATGTTTATATATCACATTTTCAAATATCTATTATTCTAAATTTTACTCGATCTCCTAAACGGTTAAAGATAGGACATCGCGGTTTTCAAATGTGGATTTAGCACCTCATTTTACATAAAATAAGTCCTATAAGTCTACTCTCAAGAGTTGATAAAGGTACAAACGAATAAAATGTTTATATACCACATTTTTAAATATCTATTATTCTAAATTTTACTCGATCTCCTAAACGTTAAAAGATAGGACATCGCGGTTTTCGCCAGTGGATTTAGCACCTCATTTTAAATAAAATAAGTATTATAAGTCTACTCTCAAGAGTTGATAAAGGTACAAACGAATAAAATGTTTATAAATTACATTTTCAAATATCTATTAATCTAAATTTTACTCGATCTCCTAAACGGTTAAAGATTGGACATCGCGGTTTTCACCAGTGGATTTAGCAAGTCATTTTACATAAAATATGTCCTACAAGTCTACTCTCAAGAGTTGATAAAGGTACAAACGAATAAAATGTTTATATATCACATTTTCAAATATCTATTATTCTAAATTTTACTCGATCTCCTAAACGGTTATTGATAGGACATCGCGGTTTTCAAAAGTGGATTAAGCACCTCATTTTACATAAAATAAGTCCTATAAGTCTACTCTCAAGAGTTGATAAAGGTACAAACGAATATAATGCTTATATACCACATTTTTAAATATCTATTATTCTTTATTTTACTCGATCTCCTAAACGGTTAAAGACAGGACATCGCGGTTTTCTCCAGTGGATTTAGCACCTCATTTTACATAAAATAAGTCTTATAAGTCTACTCTCAAGAGTTGATAAAGGTACAAACGAATAAAATGTATATATATATCACATTTTCAAATATCTATTATTCTAAATTTTACTTGATGTCCTAAACGGTTAAAGATAGGACATCGCGGTTTTCACCAGTGGATTTAGCACCTCATTTTACATAAAATAAGTCCTATAAGTCTACTCTCAAGAGTTGATAAAGGTACAAACGAATAAAATGTATATATATCACATTTTCAAATATCTATTATTCTCCAATTTACTCGATCTCCTAAACGGTTAAAGATAGGACATCGCGGATTTCACCAGTGGATTTAGCACCTCATTTTACATAAAATAAGTCCTATAGGTCTACTCTCAAGAGTTGATAAAGGTACAAACGAATAAAATGTTTATATATCACATTTTCAAATATCTATTATTCTCCATTTTACTCGATCTCCTAAACGGTTAAAGAAAGGACATCGGGGATTTCACCAGTGGAATTAGCACCTCATTTTACATAAAATAAGTGTTATAAGTCTACTCTCAAGAGTTGATAAAGGTACAAACGAATAAAATGTTTATATATCACATTTTCAAATATCTATTATTCTAAATTTTACTCGATCTCCTAAACGGTTAAAGATAGGACATCGCGGTTTTCACCAGTGGATTTAGCACCTCATTTTACATAAAATAAGTCTTATAAGTCTACTCTCAAGAGTTGATAAAGGTACAAACGAATAAAATGTATATATATCACATTTTCAAATATCTATTATTCTCCATTTTACTTGATCTCTTAAACGGTTAAAGATAGGACATCGCGGATTTCACCAGTGGATTTAGCACCTTATTTTACATAAAATAAGTCTTATAGGCCTACTCTCAAGAGTTGATAAAGGTACAAACGAATAAAATGTTTATATATCACATTTTCAAATATCTATTATTCTCCAATTTACTCGATCATCTAAACAATTAAAGATAGGACATCGCGGATTTCACCAGTGGATTTAGCACCTCATTTTACATAAAATAAGTCCTATAAGTCTACTCTCAAGAGTTGCTAAAGGTACATACGAATAAAATGTTTATATATCACATTTTCAAATATCTATTATTCTCCATTTTACTCGATCTCCTAAACGGTTAAAGATAGGACATCGCGGTTTTCACTAAAGGATTTAGCACCTCATTTTACATAAAATAAGTATTATAAGTCTACTCTCAAGAGTTGATAATGGTACAAACGAATAAAATGTTTATATATCACATTTTCAAATATCTAATATTTTCCATTTTACTCGATCTCCTAAACGGTTAAAGATAGGACATCGCGGATTTCACCAGTGGACTTAGCACCTCATTTTACATAAAATAAGTCCTATAAGTCTACTCTCAAGAGTTGATAAAGGTACAAACGAATAAAATGTCTATATATCACATTTTCAAATATCTATTATTCTCTATTTTACTCGATCTCCTAAACGGTTAAAGATAGGATATCGCGGTTTTCACCAGTGGATTAAGCACCTCATTTTACATAAAATACGTCCTATAAGTCTACTCTCAAGAGTTGCTAAAGGTACAAACGAATAAAATGTTTATATATCACATTTTCAAATATCTATTATTCTCCATTTTACTCGATCTCCTAAACGGTTAAAGATAGGACATCGTGGTTTTTACCAGTGGATTTACCAACTCATTTTACATAAAATAAGTCTTATAAGTCTACTCTCAAGAGTTGATAAAGGTACAAACGAATAAAATGTTTATATATCACATTTTTAAATATCTATTATTCTCCATTTTACTCGATCTTCTAAACGGTTAAAGATAGGACATCGCGGTTTTCACCAGTTGATTTAGCACCTCATTTTACATAAAATAAGTCCTATAAGTCTACTCTCAAGGGTTGCTAAAGGTACAAACGAATAAAATGTTTATATATCACATTTTCAAATATCTATTATTCTCCATTTTACTCGATCTTCTAAATGGTTAAAGATAGGACATCGCGGTTTTCACCAGTGGATTAAGCACCTCATTTTACATAAAATAAGTCCTATAAGTCTACTCTCAAGAGTTGATAAAAGTACAAACGAATAAAATGTTTATATATCTCATTTTCAAATATCTAATATTTTCTATTTTACTCGATCTCATATACGGTTAAAGATAGGACATCGCGGATTACACCAGTGGATTTAGCACCTCATTGTACATAAAATAAGTCCTATAAGTCTACTCTCAAGAGTTGATAAAAGTACAAACGAATAAAATGTTTATATATCTCATTTTCAAATATCTAATATTTTCTATTTTACTCGATCTCCTATACGGTTAAAGATAGGACATCGCGGATTACACCAGTGGATTTAGCACCTCATTTTACATAAAATAAGTCCTATAAGTCTACTCTCAAGGGTTGCTAAAGGTACAAACGAATAAAATGTTTATATATCACATTTTCAAATATCTATTATTTTCCATTTTACTCGATCTTCTAAATGGTTAAAGATAGGACATCGCGGTTTTCCCCAGTGGATTAAGCACCTCATTTTACATAAAATAAGTCCTATAAGTCTACTCTCAAGAGTTGATAAAGGTACAAACGAATAAAATGTTTATATATCACATTTTCAATTATCTATTATTATCCATTTTACTCGATCTCCTAAACGGTTAAAGATAGAACATCGCGGTTTTCACCAGTGGATTTAGCACCTCATTTTACATAAAATAAGTCTTATAAGTCTACTCTCAAGAGTTGATAAAGGTACAAACGAATAAAATGTTTATATATCACATTTTCAAATATCTATTATTATCCATTTTACTCGATCTCCTAAACGGTTAAAGATAGAACATCGCGGTTTTCACCAGTGGATTTAGCACCTCATTTTACATAAAATAAGTCTTATAAGTCTACTCTCAAGAGTTGATAAAGGTACAAACGAACAAAATGTTTATATATCACATTTTCAAATATCTATTATTCTAAATTTTACTCGATCTCGTAAACGGTTAAAGATAGGACATCGCGGTTACCACCAGTGGATCTAGCACCCCATTTTACATAAAATAAGTCCTATAAGTCTACTCTCAAGAGTTGATAAAGGTACAAACGAATAAAATGTTTATTTATCACATTTTTAAATATCTGTTATTCTCCATTTTACTCGATCTCCTAAACGGTTAAAGATAGGACATCGCGGTTTTCACCAGTGGATTTAGCACCTTATTTTACATAAAATAAGTCCCTTAAGTCTACTCTTAAGAGTTGATAAAGGTACAAACGAATAAAATGTTTATATATCACATTTTCAAATATCTATTATTCTAAATTTTACTCGATCTCCTATACGGTTAAAGATAGGACATCGCGGTTTTCACCAGTGGATTTAGCACCTCATTGTACATAAAATATGTCCTATAAGTCTACTCTCAAGAGTTGATAAAGGTACAAACGAATAAAATGTTTATATATCACATTTTCAAATATCTATTAATCTCCATTTAACTCGATCTCCTAAACGATTAAAGATATGTCATCGCGGTTTTTACGAGTGGATTTAGCACCTCATTTTACATAAAATAAATCCTATAAGTCTACTCTCAAGAGTTGATAAAGATACAAACGAATAAAATGTTTATATATCACATTTTCAAATATCTATTATTCTAAATTTTACTCGATCTCCTAAACGGTTAAAGATAGGACATCGCGGTTTTCAAATGTGGATTTAGCACCTCATTTTACATAAAATAAGTCCTATAAGTCTACTCTCAAGAGTTGATAAAGGTACAAACGAATAAAATGTTTATATACCACATTTTTAAATATCTATTATTCTAAATTTTACTCGATCTCCTAAACGTTAAAAGATAGGACATCGCGGTTTTCGCCAGTGGATTTAGCACCTCATTTTAAATAAAATAAGTATTATAAGTCTACTCTCAAGAGTTGATAAAGGTACAAACGAATAAAATGTTTATAAATTACATTTTCAAATATCTATTAATCTAAATTTTACTCGATCTCCTAAACGGTTAAAGATTGGACATCGCGGTTTTCACCAGTGGATTTAGCAAGTCATTTTACATAAAATATGTCCTACAAGTCTACTCTCAAGAGTTGATAAAGGTACAAACGAATAAAATGTTTATATATCACATTTTCAAATATCTATTATTCTAAATTTTACTCGATCTCCTAAACGGTTATTGATAGGACATCGCGGTTTTCAAAAGTGGATTAAGCACCTCATTTTACATAAAATAAGTCCTATAAGTCTACTCTCAAGAGTTGATAAAGGTACAAACGAATATAATGCTTATATACCACATTTTTAAATATCTATTATTCTTTATTTTACTCGATCTCCTAAACGGTTAAAGACAGGACATCGCGGTTTTCTCCAGTGGATTTAGCACCTCATTTTACATAAAATAAGTCTTATAAGTCTACTCTCAAGAGTTGATAAAGGTACAAACGAATAAAATGTATATATATATCACATTTTCAAATATCTATTATTCTAAATTTTACTTGATGTCCTAAACGGTTAAAGATAGGACATCGCGGTTTTCACCAGTGGATTTAGCACCTCATTTTACATAAAATAAGTCCTATAAGTCTACTCTCAAGAGTTGATAAAGGTACAAACGAATAAAATGTATATATATCACATTTTCAAATATCTATTATTCTCCAATTTACTCGATCTCCTAAACGGTTAAAGATAGGACATCGCGGATTTCACCAGTGGATTTAGCACCTCATTTTACATAAAATAAGTCCTATAGGTCTACTCTCAAGAGTTGATAAAGGTACAAACGAATAAAATGTTTATATATCACATTTTCAAATATCTATTATTCTCCATTTTACTCGATCTCCTAAACGGTTAAAGAAAGGACATCGGGGATTTCACCAGTGGAATAAGCACCTCATTTTACATAAAATAAGTGTTATAAGTCTACTCTCAAGAGTTGATAAAGGTACAAACGAATAAAATGTTTATATATCACATTTTCAAATATCTATTATTCTAAATTTTACTCGATCTCCTAAACGGTTAAAGATAGGACATCGCGGTTTTCACCAGTGGATTTAGCACCTCATTTTACATAAAATAAGTCTTATAAGTCTACTCTCAAGAGTTGATAAAGGTACAAACGAATAAAATGTATATATATCACATTTTCAAATATCTATTATTCTCCATTTTACTTGATCTCCTAAACGGTTAAAGATAGGACATCGCGGATTTCACCAGTGGATTTAGCACCTTATTTTACATAAAATAAGTCTTATAGGCCTACTCTCAAGAGTTGATAAAGGTACAAACGAATAAAATGTTTATATATCACATTTTCAAATATCTATTATTCTCCAATTTACTCGATCATCTAAACAATTAAAGATAGGACATCGCGGATTTCACCAGTGGATTTAGCACCTCATTTTACATAAAATAAGTCCTATAAGTCTTCTCTCAAGAGTTGCTAAAGGTACATACGAATAAAATGTTTATATATCACATTTTCAAATATCTATTATTCTCCATTTTACTCGATCTCCTAAACGGTTAAAGATAGGACATCGCGGTTTTCACTAAAGGATTTAGCACCTCATTTTACATAAAATAAGTATTATAAGTCTACTCTCAAGGGTTGATAATGGTACAAACGAATAAAATGTTTATATATCACATTTTCAAATATCTAATATTTTCCATTTTACTCGATCTCCTAAACGGTTAAAGATAGGACATCGCGGATTTCACCAGTGGACTTAGCACCTCATTTTACATAAAATTAGTCCTATAAGTCTACTCTCAAGAGTTGATAAAGGTACAAACGAATAAAATGTCTATATATCACATTTTCAAATATCTATTATTCTCTATTTTACTCGATCTCCTAAACGGTTAAAGATAGGATATCGCGGTTTTCACCAGTGGATTAAGCACCTCATTTTACATAAAATACGTCCTATAAGTCTACTCTCAAGAGTTGCTAAAGGTACAAACGAATAAAATGTTTATATATCACATTTTCAAATATCTATTATTCTCCATTTTACTCGATCTCCTAAACGGTTAAAGATAGGACATCGTGGTTTTTACCAGTGGATTTAGCAACTCATTTTACATAAAATAAGTCTTATAAGTCTACTCTCAAGAGTTGATTAAGGTACAAACGAATAAAATGTTTATATATCACATTTTTAAATATCTATTATTCTCCATTTTACTCGATCTTCTAAACGGTTAAAGATAGGACATCGCGGTTTTCACCAGTTGATTTAGCACCTCATTTTACATAAAATAAGTCCTATAAGTCTACTCTCAAGGGTTGCTAAAGGTACAAACGAATAAAATGTTTATATACCACATTTTTAAATATCTATTATTCTAAATTTTACTCGATCTCCTAAACGTTAAAAGATAGGACATCGCGGTTTTCGCCAGTGGATTTAGCACCTCATTTTAAATAAAATAAAAATTATAAGTCTACTCTCAAGAGTTGATAAAGGTACAAACGAATAAAATGTTTATAAATTACATTTTCAAATATCTATTAATCTAAATTTTACTCGATCTCCTAAACGGTTAAAGATTGGACATCGCGGTTTTCACCAGTGGATTTAGCAAGTCATTTTACATAAAATATGTCCTACAAGTCTACTCTCAAGAGTTGATAAAGGTACAAACGAATAAAATGTTTATATATCACATTTTCAAATATCTATTATTCTAAATTTTACTCGATCTCCTAAACGGTTATTGATAGGACATCGCGGTTTTCAAAAGTGGATTAAGCACCTCATTTTACATAAAATAAGTCCTATAAGTCTACTCTCAAGAGTTGATAAAGGTACAAACGAATATAATGCTTATATACCACATTTTTAAATATCTATTATTCTTTATTTTACTCGATCTCCTAAACGGTTAAAGACAGGACATCGCGGTTTTCTCCAGTGGATTTAGCACCTCATTTTACATAAAATAAGTCTTATAAGTCTACTCTCAAGAGTTGATAAAGGTACAAACGAATAAAATGTATATATATATCACATTTTCAAATATCTATTATTCTAAATTTTACTTGATGTCCTAAACGGTTAAAGATAGGACATCGCGGTTTTCACCAGTGGATTTAGCACCTCATTTTACATAAAATAAGTCCTATAAGTCTACTCTCAAGAGTTGATAAAGGTACAAACGAATAAAATGTATATATATCACATTTTCAAATATCTATTATTCTCCAATTTACTCGATCTCCTAAACGGTTAAAGATAGGACATCGCGGATTTCACCAGTGGATTTAGCACCTCATTTTACATAAAATAAGTCCTATAGGTCTACTCTCAAGAGTTGATAAAGGTACAAACGAATAAAATGTTTATATATCACATTTTCAAATATCTATTATTCTCCATTTTACTCGATCTCCTAAACGGTTAAAGAAAGGACATCGGGGATTTCACCAGTGGAATAAGCACCTCATTTTACATAAAATAAGTGTTATAAGTCTACTCTCAAGAGTTGATAAAGGTACAAACGAATAAAATGTTTATATATCACATTTTCAAATATCTATTATTCTAAATTTTACTCGATCTCCTAAACGGTTAAAGATAGGACATCGCGGTTTTCACCAGTGGATTTAGCACCTCATTTTACATAAAATAAGTCTTATAAGTCTACTCTCAAGAGTTGATAAAGGTACAAACGAATAAAATGTATATATATCACATTTTCAAATATCTATTATTCTCCATTTTACTTGATCTCCTAAACGGTTAAAGATAGGACATCGCGGATTTCACCAGTGGATTTAGCACCTTATTTTACATAAAATAAGTCTTATAGGCCTACTCTCAAGAGTTGATAAAGGTACAAACGAATAAAATGTTTATATATCACATTTTCAAATATCTATTATTCTCCAATTTACTCGATCATCTAAACAATTAAAGATAGGACATCGCGGATTTCACCAGTGGATTTAGCACCTTATTTTACATAAAATAAGTCCTATAAGTCTACTCTCAAGAGTTGATAATGGTACAAACGAATAAAATGTTTATATATCACATTTTCAAATATCTAATATTTTCCATTTTACTCGATCTCCTAAACGGTTAAAGATAGGACATCGCGGATTTCACCAGTGGACTTAGCACCTCATTTTACATAAAATAAGTCCTATAAGTCTACTCTCAAGAGTTGATAAAGGTACAAACGAATAAAATGTCTATATATCACATTTTCAAATATCTATTATTCTCTATTTTACTCGATCTCCTAAACGGTTAAAGATAGGATATCGCGGTTTTCACCAGTGGATTAAGCACCTCATTTTACATAAAATACGTCCTATAAGTCTACTCTCAAGAGTTGCTAAAGGTACAAACGAATAAAATGTTTATATATCACATTTTCAAATATCTATTATTCTCCATTTTACTCGATCTCCTAAACGGTTAAAGATAGGACATCGTGGTTTTTACCAGTGGATTTAGCAACTCATTTTACATAAAATAAGTCTTATAAGTCTACTCTCAAGAGTTGATAAAGGTACAAACGAATAAAATGTTTATATATCACATTTTTAAATATCTATTATTCTCCATTTTACTCGATCTTCTAAACGGTTAAAGATAGGACATCGCGGTTTTCACCAGTTGATTTAGCACCTCATTTTACATAAAATAAGTCCTATAAGTCTACTCTCAAGGGTTGCTAAAGGTACAAACGAATAAAATGTTTATATATCACATTTTCAAATATCTATTATTCTCCATTTTACTCGATCTTCTAAATGGTTAAAGATAGGACATCGCGGTTTTTACCAGTGGATTAAGCACCTCATTTTACATAAAATAAGTCCTATAAGTCTACTCTCAAGAGTTGATAAAAGTACAAACGAATAAAATGTTTATATATCTCATTTTCAAATATCTAATATTTTCTATTTTACTCGATCTCATATACGGTTAAAGATAGGACATCGCGGATTACACCAGTGGATTTAGCACCTCATTGTACATAAAATAAGTCCTATAAGTCTACTCTCAAGAGTTGATAAAAGTACAAACGAATAAAATGTTTATATATCTCATTTTCAAATATCTAATATTTTCTATTTTACTCGATCTCCTATACGGTTAAAGATAGGACATCGCGGATTACACCAGTGGATTTAGCACCTCATTTTACATAAAATAAGTCCTATAAGTCTACTCTCAAGGGTTGCTAAAGGTACAAACGAATAAAATGTTTATATATCACATTTTCAAATATCTATTATTTTCCATTTTACTCGATCTTCTAAATGGTTAAAGATAGGACATCGCGGTTTTCCCCAGTGGATTAAGCACCTCATTTTACATAAAATAAGTCCTATAAGTCTACTCTCAAGAGTTGATAAAGGTACAAACGAATAAAATGTTTATATATCACATTTTCAATTATCTATTATTATCCATTTTACTCGATCTCCTAAACGGTTAAAGATAGAACATCGCGGTTTTCACCAGTGGATTTAGCACCTCATTTTACATAAAATAAGTCTTATAAGTCTACTCTCAAGAGTTGATAAAGGTACAAACGAATAAAATGTTTATATATCACATTTTCAAATATCTATTATTATCCATTTTACTCGATCTCCTAAACGGTTAAAGATAGAACATCGCGGTTTTCACCAGTGGATTTAGCACCTCATTTTACATAAAATAAGTCTTATAAGTCTACTCTCAAGAGTTGATAAAGGTACAAACGAACAAAATGTTTATATATCACATTTTCAAATATCTATTATTCTAAATTTTACTCGATCTCGTAAACGGTTAAAGATAGGACATCGCGGTTACCACCAGTGGATCTAGCACCCCATTTTACATAAAATAAGTCCTATAAGTCTACTCTCAAGAGTTGATAAAGGTACAAACGAATAAAATGTTTATTTATCACATTTTTAAATATCTGTTACTCTCCATTTTACTCGATCTCCTAAACGGTTAAAGATAGGACATCGCGGTTTTCACCAGTGGATTTAGCACCTTATTTTACATAAAATAAGTCCCTTAAGTCTACTCTTAAGAGTTGATAAAGGTACAAACGAATAAAATGTTTATATATCACATTTTCAAATATCTATTATTCTAAATTTTACTCGATCTCCTATACGGTTAAAGATAGGACATCGCGGTTTTCACCAGTGGATTTAGCACCTCATTGTACATAAAATATGTCCTATAAGTCTACTCTCAAGAGTTGATAAAGGTACAAACGAATAAAATGTTTATATATCACATTTTCAAATATCTATTAATCTCCATTTAACTCGATCTCCTAAACGATTAAAGATATGTCATCGCGGTTTTTACGAGTGGATTTAGCACCTCATTTTACATAAAATAAATTCTATAAGTCTACTCTCAAGAGTTGATAAAGATACAAACGAATAAAATGTTTATATATCACATTTTCAAATATCTATTATTCTAAATTTTACTCGATCTCCTAAATGGTTAAAGATTATTACATCGCGGTTTTCACCAGTGGATTTAGCACCTCATTTTACATAAAAAGTCCTATAAGTCTACTCTCAAGAGTTGATAAAGGTACACACGAATAAAATGTTTATATATCACATTTTCAAATATCTATTATTCTCCATTTTACTCGATCTCCTAAACGGTTAAAGATAGGACATCGCGGTTTTCACCAGTTGATTTAGCACCTCATTTTACATAAAATAAGTCCTATAAGTCTACTCTCAAGGGTTGCTAAAGGTACAAACGAATAAAATGTTTATATATCACATTTTCAAATATCTATTATTCTCCATTTTACTCGATCTTCTAAATGGTTAAAGATAGGACATCGCGGTTTTCACCAGTGGATTAAGCACCTCATTTTACATAAAATAAGTCCTATAAGTCTACTCTCAAGAGTTGATAAAAGTACAAACGAATAAAATGTTTATATATCTCATTTTCAAATATCTAATATTTTCTATTTTACTCGATCTCATATACGGTTAAAGATAGGACATCGCGGATTACACCAGTGGATTTAGCACCTCTTTTTACATAAAATAAGTCCTATAAGTCTACTCTCAAGAGTTGATAAAAGTACAAACGAATAAAATGTTTATATATCTCATTTTCAAATATCTAATATTTTCTATTTTACTCGATCTCCTATACGGTTAAAGATATTACATCGCGGTTTTCCCCAGTGGATTAAGCACCTCATTTTACATAAAATAAGTCCTATAAGTCTACTCTCAAGAGTTGATAAAGGTACAAACGAATAAAATGTTTATATATCTCATTTTCAATTATCTAATATTCTCCATTTTACTCGATCTCCTATACGGTTAAAGATAGGACAGCGCGGTTTTCACCAGTGAATTTAGCACCTCATTTTACATAAAATAAGTCCTATAAGTCTACTCTCAAGAGTTGATAAAGGTACAAACGAATAAAATGTTTATATATCACATTTTCAAATATCTATTATTATCCATTTTACTCGATCTCCTAAACGGTTAAAGATAGAACATCGCGGTTTTCACCAGTGGATTTAGCACCTCATTTTACATAAAATAAGTCTTATAAGTCTACTCTCAAGAGTTGATAAAGGTACAAACGAATAAAATGTTTATTTATCACATTTTTAAATATCTGTTATTCTCCATTTTACTCGATCTCGTAAACGGTTAAAGATAGGACATCGCGGTTACCACCAGTGGATTTAGCACCCCATTTTACATAAAATAAGTCCTATAAGTCTACTCTCAAGAGTTGATAAAGGTACACACGAATAAAATGTTTATATATCACATTTTCAAATATCTAATATTCTCCATTTTACTCGATCTCCTAAACAATTAAAGATAGGAAATCGCGAAATTAACCAGTGGATTTAGCACCTCATTTTACATAAAATAAGTCCTATAAGTCTACTCTCAAGAGTTGATAAAGGTACAAACGAATAAAATGTTTATATATCACATTTTCAAATATCTATTATTTTAAATTTTACTCGATCTCCTAAACGGTTTAAAATAGGACATCGCGGATTTCACCAGTGGATTTAGCACCTCATTTTACCTAAAATAAGTCCTATAAGTCTACTCTCAAGAGTTGATAAAGGTACACACGAATAAAATGTTTATATATCACATTTTCAAATATCTATTATTCTCCATTTTACTCGATCTCCTAAACGGTTAAAGATAGGACATCGCGGTTTTTACCAGTGGATTTAGCACCTCATTTTACATAAAATAAGTCTTATGAGTCTACTCTCAAGAGTTGATAAAGGTACAAACGAATAAAATATTTATATATCACATTTTCAAATATCTATTATTCTCCATTTTACTCGATCTCCTATACGGTTAAAGATAGGACAGCGCGGTTTTCACCAGTGAATTTAGCACCCCATTTTACAGAAAATAAGTCCTATAAGTCTACTCTCAAGAGTTGATAAAGGTACAAACGAATAAAATGTTTATATATCACATTTTCAAATATCTATTATTATCCATTTTACTTGATCTCCTAAACGGTTAAAGATAGAACATCGCGGTTTTCACCAGTGGATTTAGCACCTCATTTTACATAAAATAAGTCTTATAAGTCTACTCTCAAGAGTTGATAAAGGTACAAACGAACAAAATGTTTATATATCACATTTTCAAATATCTATTATTCTAAATTTTACTCGATCTCGTAAACGGTTAAAGATAGGACATCGCGGTTACCACCAGTGGATTTAGCACCCCATTTTACATAAAATAAGTCCTATAAGTCTACTCTCAAGAGTTGATAAAGGTACAAACGAATAAAATGTTTATTTATCACATTTTTAAATATCTGTTATTCTCCATTTTACTCGATCTCCTAAACGGTTAAAGATAGGACATCGCGGTTTTCACCAGTGGATTTAGCACCTTATTTTACATAAAATAAGTCCCTTAAGTCTACTCCTAAGAGTTGATAAAGGTACAAACGAATAAAATGTTTATATATCACATTTTCAAATATCTATTATTCTCCATTTTACTCGATCTCCTTAACGGTTAAAGATAAGACATCGCGGTTTTTACCAGTGGATTTAGCACCTCATTTTACATAAAATAAGTCCTATAAGTCTACTCTCAAGAGTTGATAAAGGTACAAACGAATAAAATGTTTATATATCACATTTTCAAATATCTATTATTCTAAATTTTACTCGATCTCCTAAACGGTTTAAAATAGGACATCGCGAATTTCACCAGTGGATTTAGCACCTCATTTTACCTAAAATAAGTCCTATAAGTCTACTCTCAAGAGTTGATAAAGGTACACACGAATAAAATGTTTATATATCACATTTTCAAATATCTATTATTCTCCATTTTACTCGATCTCCTAAACGGTTAAAGATAGGACATCGCGGTTTTTACCAGTGGATTTAGCACCTCATTTTACATAAAATAAGTCTTATGAGTCTACTCTCAAGAGTTGATAAAGGTACAAACGAATAAAATATTTATATATCACATTTTCAAATATCTATTATTCTCCATTTTACTCGATCTCCTATACGGTTAAAGATAGGACAGCGCGGTTTTCACCAGTGAATTTAGCACCCCATTTTACAGAAAATAAGTCCTATAAGTCTACTCTCAAGAGTTGATAAAGGTACAAACGAATAAAATGTTTATATATCACATTTTCAAATATCTATTATTATCCATTTTACTTGATCTCCTAAACGGTTAAAGATAGAACATCGCGGTTTTCACCAGTGGATTTAGCACCTCATTTTACATAAAATAAGTCCTATAAGTCTACTCTCAAGAGTTGATAAAGGTACAAACGAATAAAATGTTTATATATCACATTTTCAAATATCTATTATTCTCCATTTTACTTGATCTCCTAAACGGTTAAAGATAGAACATCGCGGTTTTCACCAGTGGATTTAGCACCTCATTTTACATAAAATAAGTCTTATAAGTCTACTCTCAAGAGTTCATAAAGGTACAAACGAATAAAATGTTTATATATCACATTTTCAAATATCTATTACTCTAAATTTTACTTGATGTCCTAAACTGTTAAAGATAGAACATCGCGGTTTTCACCAGTGGATTTAGCACCTCATTTTACATAAAATAAGTCCTATAAGTCTACTCTCAAGAGTTCATAAAGGTACAAACGAATAAAATGTTTATATATCACATTTTCAAATATCTATTACTCTAAATTTTACTTGATGTCCTAAACTGTTAAAGATTGGACATCGCGGTTTTCACCAGTGGACTTAGCACATCATTTTACATAAAATAAGTTCTATAAGTCTACTCTCAAGAGTTGATAAAGGTACAAACGAACAAAATGTTTATATATCACATTTTCAAATATCTATTATTCTAAATTTTACTCGATCTCGTAAACGGTTAAAGATAGGACATCGCGGTTACCACCAGTGGATTTAGCACCCCATTTTACATAAAATAAGTCCTATAAGTCTACTCTCAAGAGTTGATAAAGGTACAAACGAATAAAATGTTTATTTATCACATTTTTAAATATCTGTTATTCTCCATTTTACTCGATCTCCTAAACGGTTAAAGATAGGACATCGCGGTTTTCACCAGTGGATTTAGCACCTTATTTTACATAAAATAAGTCCCTTAAGTCTACTCTTAAGAGTTGATAAAGGTACAAACGAATAAAATGTTTATATATCACATTTTCAAATATCTATTATTCTAAATTTTACTCGATCTCCTATACGGTTAAAGATAGGACATCGCGGTTTTCACCAGTGGATTTAGCACCTCATTGTACATAAAATAAGTCCTATAAGTCTACTCTCAAGAGTTGATAAAGGTACAAACGAATAAAATGTTTATATATCACGTTTTTAAATATTTATTATTCTCCATTTTACTCGATCTCCTATACGGTTAAAGATAGGACATCGCGGTTTTCACCAGTGGATTAAGCACCTCATTTTACATAAAATAAGTTTTATAAGTCTACTCTCAAGAGTTGATAAAGGTACAAACGAATAAAATGTTTATATCTCACATTTTCAAATATCTATTATTCTCCATTTTACTCGATCTCCTAAACGGTTAAAGATAGGACATCGCGGTATTCACCAGTGGATTTTGCACCTCATTTTACATAAAATGAGTCCTATAAGCCTACTCTCAAGAGTTGATAAAGGTACAAACAAATAAAATGTTTATATATCACATTTTCAAATTTCTATTATTCTCCATTTTACTCGATCTCCTTAACGGTTAAAGATAAGACATCGCGGTTTTTACCAGTGGATTTAGCACCTCATTTTACATAAAATAAGTCTTATAAGTCCACTCTCAAGAGTTGATAAAGATACAAACGAATAAAATGTTTATGTATCACATTTTCAAATATCTATTATTCTAAATTTTACTCGATCTCCTAAACGGTTGAAGATAGGACATCGCGGTTTTCACCAGTGGATTTAGCACCTTATTTTACATAAAATAAGTATTACAAGTCTACTCTCAAGAGTTGATAAAGATACAAACGAATAAAATGTTTATGTATCACATTTTTAAATATCTATTATTCTAAATTTTACTCGATCTCCTAAACGGTTAAAGATAGGACATCGCGGTTTTCACCAGTGGATTTAGCACCTCATTTTACATAAAATAAGTCCTATAAGTCTACTCTCAAGAGTTGATAAAGGTACAAACGAATAAAATGTTTATATATCACATTTTCAAATATCTATTATTCTAAATTTTACTCGATCTCCTAAACGGTTAAAGATAGGACATCGCGGTTTTCACCAGTGGATTTAGCACTTCATTTTACCTAAAATAAGTCCTATAAGTCTACTCTCAAGAGTTGATAAAGGTACAAACGAATAAAATGTTTATATATCACATTTTCAAATATCTATTATTCTAAATTTTACTCGATCTCCTAAACGGTTAAAAATAGGACATCGCGGTTTTCACCAGTGGATTAAGCACCTCATTTTACATAAAATAAGTTTTATAAGTCTACTCTCAAGAGTTGATAAAGGTAAAAACGAATAAAATGTTTATTTATCACATTTTTAAATATCTGTTATTTTCCATTTTACTCGATCTCCTAAACGGTTAAAAATAGGACATCGCGGTTTTCACCAGTGGATTAAGCACCTCATTTTACATAAAATAAGTTTTATAAGTCTACTCTCAAGAGTTGATAAAGGTACAAACGAATAAAATGTTTATATCTCACATTTTCAAATATCTATTATTCTCCATTTTACTCGATCTCCTAAACGGTTAAAGATAGGACATCGCGGTATTCACCAGTGGATTTTGCACCTCATTTTACATAAAATGAGTCCTATAAGCCTACTCTCAAGAGTTGATAAAGATACAAACAAATAAAATGTTTATATATCACATTTTCAAATATCTATTTTTCTCCATTTTACTCGATCTCCTTAACGGTTAAAGATAAGACATCGCGGTTTTTACCAGTGGATTTAGCACCTCATTTTACATAAAATAAGTCCTATAAGTCTACTCTCAAGAGTTGATAAAGGTACAAACGAATAAAATGTTTATATATCACATTTTCAAATATCTATTATTCTAAATTTTACTCGATCTCCTAAACGGTTTAAAATTGGACATCGCGGATTTCACCAGTGGATTTAGCACCTCATTTTACCTAAAATAAGTCCTATAAGTCTACTCTCAAGAGTTGATAAAGGTACACACGAATAAAATGTTTATATATCACATTTTCAAATATCTATTATTCTCCATTTTACTCGATCTCCTAAACGGTTAAAGATAGGACATCGCGGTTTTTACCAGTGGATTTAGCACCTCATTTTACATAAAATAAGTCTTATGAGTCTACTCTCAAGAGTTGATAAAGGTACAAACGAATAAAATATTTATATATCACATTTTCAAATATCTATTATTCTCCATTTTACTCGATCTCCTAAACGGTTAAAGATAGGACATCGCGGATTACACCAGTGGATTTAGCACCTCATTTTACATAAAATAGGTCCAATAAGTCTACTCTCAAGAGTTGATAAAGGTACAATCGAATAAAATGTTTATATATCTCATTTTCTAATATCTAATATTCTCCATTTTACTCGATCTCCTATACGGTTAAAGATAAGACATCGCGGTTTTCACCAGTGGATTTAGCACCTCATTTTACATAAAATAAGTCCTATAAGTCTACTCTCAAGAGTTGATAAAGGTACAAACGAATAAAAAGTTTATATATCACATTTTCAAATATCAATTATTCTCCATTTTACTCGATCTCCTAAACGGTTAAAGATAGGACATCGCGGTTTTCACCAGTGGATTTAGCACCTCATTTTACATAAAATAAGTCCTATAAGTCTACTCTCAAGAGTTGATAAAGGTACAAAAAAATAAAATATTTATATATCACATTTTCACATATCTATTATTCTCCATTTGACTCGATCTCCTAAACGGTTAAAGATAGGACATCGCGGTTTTTACCAGTGGATTTAGCACCTCATTTTACATAAAATAAGTCTTATAAGTCTACTCTCAAGAGTTGATAAAGGTACAAACGAATAAAATGTTTATATTTCACATTTTCAAATATCTTTTATTCTCCATTTTACTCGATCTCCTAAACGGTTAAAGATAGGACATCGCGGATTTCACCAGTGGATTTAGCACCTCATTTTACATATAATAAGTCCTATAAGTCTACTCTCAAGAGTTGATAAAAGTACAAACGAATAAAATGTTTATATATCTCATTTTCAAATATTTAATATTCTCCATTTTACTCGATCTCCTATACGGTTAAAGATAGGACAGCGCGGTTTTCACCAGTGAATTTAGCACCTCATTTAACTTAAAATAAGTCCTATAAGTCTACTCTCAAGAGTTGATAAAGGTACAAACGAATAAAATGTTTATATATCACATTTTCAAATATCTATTATTCTAAATTTTACTCGATCTCCTGTACGGTTAAAGATAGGACATCGCGGTTTTCACCAGTGGATTTAGCACCTCATTGTACATAAAATAAGTCCTATAAGTCTACTCTCAAGAGTTGATAAAGGTACAAACGAATAAAATGTTTATATATCACATTTTCAAATATCTATTATTCTCCATTTAATTGGATCTCCTAAACGGTTAAAGATATGTCATCGCGGTTTTTACGAGTGGATTTAGCACCTCATTTTACATAAAATAAATCCTATAAGTCTACTCTCAAGAGTTGATAAAGATACAAACGAATAAAATGTTTATATATCACATTTTCAAATATCTATTATTCTAAATTTTACTCGATCTCCTAAACTGTTGAAAATAGGACATCGCGGATTTCTCCAGTGGATTTAGCACCTCATTTTACCTAAAATAAGTCCTATAAGTCTACTCTCAAGAGTTGATAAAGGTACACACGAATAAAATGTTTATATATCACATTTTCAAATATCTATTATTCTCCATTTTACTCGATCTCCTAAACGGTTAAAGATAGGACATCGCGGATTTCACCAGTGGATTTAGCACCTCATTTTACATAAAATAAGTCCTATAAGTCTACTCTCAAGAGTTGATAAAAGTACAAACGAATAAAATGTTTATATATCTCATTTTCAAATATCTAATATTCTCTATTTTACTCGATCTCCTATACGGTTAAAGATAGGACATCGCGGTTTTCACCAGTAAATTTAGCACCTCATTTTACATAAAATAAGTCCTATAAGTCTACTCTCAAGAGCTGATAAAGGTACAAACGAATAAAATGTTTATATATCACATTTTCAAATATCTATTATTCTCCATTATACTCGATCTCCTAAACGGTTAAAGATAGGACATCGCGGTTTTCACCAGTGGATTTAGCACCTCATTTTACCTAAAATAAGTCCTATAAATCTACTCTCAAGAGTTGATAAAGTTACAAACGAATAAAATGTTTATATATCACATTTCCAATTATCTATTATTATCCATTTTACTCGATCTCCTAAACGGTTAAAGATAGAACATCGCGGTTTTCACCAGTGGATTTAGCACCTCATTTTACATAAAATAAGTCTTATAAGTCTACTCTCAAGAGTTGATAAAGATACAAACGAACAAAATGTTTATATATCACATTTTCAAATATCTATTATTCTCCAACTTAATCTATCTCCTAAACGGTTAAAGATAGGACATCGCGGTTTTCACCAGTGGATTAAGCACCTCATTTTACATAAAATAAGCTTTATAAGCCTATTCTCAAGAGTTGATAAAGGTACAAACGAATAAAATGTTTATATATCACATTTTCAAATATTTATTATTATCCATTTTACTCGATCTCCTAAACGGTTAAAGATAGAACATCGCGGTTTTCACCAGTGGATTTAGCACCTCATTTTACATAAAATAAGTCTTATAAGTCTACTCTCAAGAGTTGATAAAGATACAAACGAACAAAATGTTTATATATCACATTTTCAAATATCTATTATTCTCCAACTTAATCTATCTCCTAAACGGTTAAAGATAGGACATCGCGGTTTTCACCAGTGGATTAAGCACCTCATTTTACATAAAATAAGCTTTATAAGCCTATTCTCAAGAGTTGATAAAGGTACAATCGAATAAAATGTTTATATATCACATTTTCAAATATTTATTATTCTCCATTTTACTCGATCTCCTAAACGGTTAAAGATAGGACATCGAGGTTTTTACCAGTGGATTTAGCACCTCATTTTACATAAAATAAGTCCTATAAGTCTACTCTCAAGAGTTGATAAAGGTACACACGAATAAAATGTTTATATATCACATTTTCAAATATCTATTATTCTCCATTTTACTCGATCTCCTAAACGGTTAAAGATAGGACATCGAGGTTTTTACCAGTGGGTTTAGCACCTCATTTTACATAAAATAAGTCTTATGAGGCTACTCTCAAGAGTTGATAAAGGTACAAACTAATAAAATATTTATATATCACATTTTCAAATATCTAATATTCTCCATTTTACTCGATCTCCTAAACAATTAAAGATAGAAAATCGCCAAATTAACCAGTGGATTTAGCACCTCATTTTACATAAAATAAGTCTTATGAGGCTACTCTCAAGAGTTGATAAAGGTACAAACGAATAAAATGTTTATATATCTCATTTTCAAATATCTAATATTCTCCATTTTACTCGATCTCCTATACGGTTAAAGATAAGACATCGCGGTTTTCACCAGTGGATTTAGCACTTCATTTTACATAAAATAAGTCCTATAAGTCTACTCTCAAGAGTTGATAAAGGTACAAACGAATAAAATATTTATATATCACATTTTCAAATATCTATTATTCTCCATTTTACTCGATCACCTAAACGGTTAAAGATAGGACATCGCGGTTTTTACCAGTGGATTTAGCACCTCATTTTACATAAAATAAGTCTTATGAGTCTACTCTCAAGAGTTGATAAAGGTACAAACGAATAAAATGTTTATATATCACATATTTAAATATCTATTATTATCCATTTTACTCGATCTCCTAAACGGTTAAAGATAGAACATCGCGGTTTTCACCAGTGGATTTAGCACCTCATTTTACTTAAAATAAGTCTTATAAGTCTACTCTCAAGAGTTGATAAAGGTTCAAACGAACAAAATGTTTATATATCACATTTTCAAATATCTATTATTCTAAATTTTACTTGATCTCCTAAACGGTTAAAGATAAGACATCGCAGTTATCACCAGTGGATTAAGCACCCCATTTTACATAAAATAAGTCCTATAAGTCTACTCTCAAGAGTTGATAAAGGTACAAACGAATAAAATGTTTATTTATCACATTTTTAAATATCTGTTATTCTCCATTTTACTCGATCTCCTAAACGGTTAAAGATAGGACATCGCGGTTTTCACCAGTGGATTTAGCACCTTATTTTACATAAAATAAGTCCCTTAAGTCTACTCTTAAGAGTTGATAAAGGTACAAACGAATAAAATGTTTAAATATCACATTTTCAAATATCTTTTATTCTCCATTTTACTCGATCTCCTAAACGGTTAAAGATAGGACATCGCGGTTATCACCAGTGGATTAAGCACCCCATTTTACATAAAATAAGTCCTATAAGTCTACTCTCAAGAGTTGATAAAAGTACAAACGAATAAAATGTTTATATATCTCATTTTCAAATATCTAATATTTTCTATTTTACTCGATCTCCTATGCGGTTAAAGATAGGACATCGCGGATTACACCAGTGGATTTAGCACCTCATTTTACATAAAATAAGTCCAATAAGTCTACTCTCAAGAGTTGATAAAGGTACAAACGAATAAAATGTTTATATATCTCATTTTCAAATATCAATTATTCTCCATTTTACTCGATCTCCTAAACGGTTAAAGATAGGACATCGCGGTTTTCACCAGTGGATTTAGCACCTCATTTTACATAAAATAAGTCCTATAAGTCTACTCTCAAGAGTTGATAAAGGTACATACGAATAAAATATTTATATATCACATTTTCAAATATCTATTATTCTCCATTTTACTCGATCACCTAAACGGTTAAAGATAGGACATCGCGGATTTCACCAGTGGATTTAGCACCTCATTTCACATATAATAAGTCCTATAAGTCTACACTCAAGAGTTGATAAAAGTACAAACGAATAAAATGTTTATATATCTCATTTTTAAATATCTAATATTCTCTATTTTACTCGATCCCCTATACGGTTATAGATAGGACATCGCGGATTACACCAGTGGATTTAGCACCTCAATTTACATAAAATAAGTCCTATAAGTCTACTCTCAAGAGTTGATAAAGGTACATACGAATAAAATGTTTATATACCTCATTTTCAAATATCTATTATTCTCCATTTTACTCGATCTCCTAAACAATTAAAGATAGGACATCGCGGTTTTCAATAGTGGATTTAGCACCTCATTTTATATAAAATAAGTCCTATAAGTCTACTCTCAAGAGTTGCTATAGGTACAAACGAATAAAATGTTTATATATCACATTTTCAATTATCTATTATTCTCCAATTTAATCTATCTCCTAAACGGTTAAAGATAGGACATCGCAATTTTCACCAGTGGATTTAGCACCTCATTTTACATAAAATAAGCTTTATAAGCCTATTCTCAAGAGTTGATAAAGGTACAAACGAATAAAATGTATACATATCACATTTTCAAATATCTATTATTCTCCATTTTACTCGATCTCCTAAACGGTTACAGATAGGACATAGCGGTTTTCACCAGTGGATTTAGCACCTCATTTTACATAAAATAACTCCTATAAGTCTACTCTCAAGGGTTGATAAAGGTACAAACGAATAAAATGTTTATCACACACTTTTTCAAATATAAATTATTCTCCATTTTACTCGATCTCCTAAACGGTTAAAGATAGGACATCGCGGTTTTCACCAGTGGACTTAGCACCTCATTTTACATAAAATAAGTCTTATAAGTCTACTCTCAAGAGTTGATAAAGGTACAAACGAATAAAATGTTTATATCTCACATTTTCAAATATCTATTATTCTCCATTTTACTCGATCTCCTAAACGGTTAAAGATAGGACATCGCGGTATTCACCAGTGGATTTTGCAATTCATTTTACATAAAATAAGTCCTATAAGCCTACTCTCAAGAGTTGATAAAGGTACAAACGAATAAAATGTTTATATCTCACATTTTCAAATATCTATTATTCTCCATTTTACTCGATCTCCTATACGGTTAAAGATAGGACATCGCAGTTTTTACCAGTGGATTTAGCAGCTCATTTAACATAAAATAAGTCTTATAAGTCCACTCTCAAGAGTTGATAAAGATACAAACGAATAAAATGTTAATGTATCACATTTTCAAATATCTATTATCCTCCATTTTACTCGATCTCCTAAACGGTTAAAGATAGGACATCGCAGTTTTTACCAGAGGATTTAGCACCTCATTTTACATAAAATAAGTCCTATAAGTCTTCTCTCAAGAGTTGATAAAGGTACAAACGAATAAAATGTTTATATATCACATTTTCAAATATCTATTATTCTCCATTTTACTCGATCTCCTAAACGGTTAAAGATAGGACATCGCGGTTTTCACCAGTGGATTTAGCACCTCATTTTGTATAAAATATGTCCTATAAGTCTACTCTCAAAAGTTGATAAAGGTACAAACGAATAAAATGTTTATATATCACATTTTCAAATATCTATTATTCTCCATTTTACTCGATCTCCTAAACGGTGAAAGATAGGACATCGCGGTTTTCACCAGTGGATTTAGCACCTCATTTTGTATAAAATATGTCCTATAAGTCTACTCTCAAAAGTTGATAAAGGTACAAACGAATAAAATGTTTATATCTCACATTTTCAATTATCTATTATTCTCCATTTTACTCGATCTCCTAAACGGTTAAAGATAGGACATCGCGGTTTACACCAGTGGATTTAGCATCTCATTTTACATAAAATAACTCCTATAAGTCTACTCTCAAGGGTTGATAAAAGTACAAACGAATAAAATGTTTATATATCACATTTTCAAATATATAATATTCTCCATTTTACTCGATCTCCTAAACGGTTAAAGATAGGACATCGTAGTTTTTACCAGTGGATTTAGCACCTCATTTTACATAAAATAAGTCCTATAAGTCTACTCTCAAAAGTTGATAAAAGTACAAACGAATAAAATGTTTATATATCACATTTTCAAATATCTATTATTCTCCATTTTACTCGATCTCCTAAACGGTTAAAGATAATATATCGCGGTTTTCACCAGTGGATTTAGCACCTCATTTTGTATAAAATATGTCCTATAAGTCTACTCTCAAAAGTTGATAAAGGTACAAACGAATAAAATGTTTATATCTCACATTTTCAATTATCTATTATTCTCCATTTTACTCGATCTAAAAAACGGTTAAAGATAGGACATCGCGGTTTTCACCAGTGGATTTAGCACCTCATTTTGTATAAAATATGTCCTATAAGTCTACTCTCAAGAGTTGATAAAGGTACAAACGAATAAAATGTTTATATATCACATTTTCAAATATCTATTACTCTAAATTTTACTCGATCTCCTAAACGGTTAAAGATGGGACATCGCGGTTTTCTCCTGTGGATTTAGCACCTCATTTTACATAAAATAAGTTCTATAAGTCTACTCTCAAGAGTTGATAAAGGTACAAACGAATAAAATGTTTATATCTCACATTTTCAAATATCTATTATTCTCCATTTTACTCGATCTCCTAAACGGTTAAAGATAGGACATCGCGGTATTCACCAGTGGATTTTGCACCTCATTTTACATAAAATAAGTCTTATAAGTCTACTCTCAAGAGTTGATAAAGATACAAACGAACAAAATGTTTATATATCACATTTTCAAATATCTATTATTCTCCAACTTAATCTATCTCCTAAACGGTTAAAGATAGGACATCGCGGTTTTCACCAGTGGATTAAGCACCTCATTTTACATAAAATAAGCTTTATAAGCCTATTCTCAAGAGTTGATAAAGGTACAAACGAATAAAATGTTTATATATCACATTTTCAAATATTTATTATTATCCATTTTACTCGATCTCCTAAACGGTTAAAGATAGAACATCGCGGTTTTCACCAGTGGATTTAGCACCTCATTTTACATAAAATAAGTCTTATAAGTCTACTCTCAAGAGTTGATAAAGATACAAACGAACAAAATGTTTATATATCACATTTTCAAATATCTATTATTCTCCAACTTAATCTATCTCCTAAACGGTTAAAGATAGGACATCGCGGTTTTCACCAGTGGATTAAGCACCTCATTTTACATAAAATAAGCTTTATAAGCCTATTCTCAAGAGTTGATAAAGGTACAAACGAATAAAATGTTTATATATCACATTTTCAAATATTTATTATTCTCCATTTTACTCGATCTCCTAAACGGTTAAAGATAGGACATCGAGGTTTTTACCAGTGGATTTAGCACCTCATTTTACATAAAATAAGTCCTATAAGTCTACTCTCAAGAGTTGATAAAGGTACACACGAATAAAATGTTTATATATCACATTTTCAAATATCTATTATTCTCCATTTTACTCGATCTCCTAAACGGTTAAAGATAGGACATCGAGGTTTTTACCAGTGGATTTAGCACCTCATTTTACATAAAATAAGTCTTATGAGGCTACTCTCAAGAGTTGATAAAGGTACAAACTAATAAAATATTTATATATCACATTTTCAAATATCTAATATTCTCCATTTTACTCGATCTCCTAAACAATTAAAGATAGAAAATCGCCAAATTAACCAGTGGATTTAGCACCTCATTTTACATAAAATAAGTCTTATGAGGCTACTCTCAAGAGTTGATAAAGGTACAAACGAATAAAATGTTTATATATCTCATTTTCAAATATCTAATATTCTCCATTTTACTCGATCTCCTATACGGTTAAAGATAAGACATCGCGGTTTTCACCAGTGGATTTAGCACCTCATTTTACATAAAATAAGTCCTATAAGTCTACTCTCAAGAGTTGATAAAGGTACAAACGAATAAAATATTTATATATCACATTTTCAAATATCTATTATTCTCCATTTTACTCGATCACCTAAACGGTTAAAGATAGGACATCGCGGTTTTTACCAGTGGATTTAGCACCTCATTTTACATAAAATAAGTCTTATGAGTCTACTCTCAAGAGTTGATAAAGGTACAAACGAATAAAATGTTTATATATCACATATTTAAATATCTATTATTATCCATTTTACTCGATCTCCTAAACGGTTAAAGATAGAACATCGCGGTTTTCACCAGTGGATTTAGCACCTCATTTTACTTAAAATAAGTCTTATAAGTCTACTCTCAAGAGTTGATAAAGGTTCAAACGAACAAAATGTTTATATATCACATTTTCAAATATCTATTATTCTAAATTTTACTTGATCTCCTAAACGGTTAAAGATAAGACATCGCGGTTATCACCAGTGGATTAAGCACCCCATTTTACATAAAATAAGTCCTATAAGTCTACTCTCAAGAGTTGATAAAGGTACAAACGAATAAAATGTTTATTTATCACATTTTTAAATATCTGTTATTCTCCATTTTACTCGATCTCCTAAACGGTTAAAGATAGGACATCGCGGTTTTCACCAGTGGATTTAGCACCTTATTTTACATAAAATAAGTCCCTTAAGTCTACTCTTAAGAGTTGATAAAGGTACAAACGAATAAAATGTTTAAATATCACATTTTCAAATATCTTTTATTCTCCATTTTACTCGATCTCCTAAACGGTTAAAGATAGGACATCGCGGTTATCACCAGTGGATTAAGCACCCCATTTTACATAAAATAAGTCCTATAAGTCTACTCTCAAGAGTTGATAAAAGTACAAACGAATAAAATGTTTATATATCTCATTTTCAAATATCTAATATTTTCTATTTTACTCGATCTCCTATGCGGTTAAAGATAGGACATCGCGGATTACACCAGTGGATTTAGCACCTCATTTTACATAAAATAAGTCCAATAAGTCTACTCTCAAGAGTTGATAAAGGTACAAACGAATAAAATGTTTATATATCTCATTTTCAAATATCAATTATTCTCCATTTTACTCGATCTCCTAAACGGTTAAAGATAGAACATCGCGGTTTTCACCAGTGGATTTAGCACCTCATTTTACATAAAATAAGTCCTATAAGTCTACTCTCAAGAGTTGATAAAGGTACATACGAATAAAATATTTATATATCACATTTTCAAATATCTATTATTCTCCATTTTACTCGATCACCTAAACGGTTAAAGATAGGACATCGCGGATTTCACCAGTGGATTTAGCACCTCATTTCACATATAATAAGTCCTATAAGTCTACACTCAAGAGTTGATAAAAGTACAAACGAATAAAATGTTTATATATCTCATTTTTAAATATCTAATATTCTCTATTTTACTCGATCCCCTATACGGTTATAGATAGGACATCGCGGATTACACCAGTGGATTTAGCACCTCAATTTACATAAAATAAGTCCTATAAGTCTACTCTCAAGAGTTGATAAAGGTACATACGAATAAAATGTTTATATACCTCATTTTCAAATATCTATTATTCTCCATTTTACTCGATCTCCTAAACAATTAAAGATAGGACATCGCGGTTTTCAATAGTGGATTTAGCACCTCATTTTATATAAAATAAGTCCTATAAGTCTACTCTCAAGAGTTGCTATAGGTACAAACGAATAAAATGTTTATATATCACATTTTCAATTATCTATTATTCTCCAATTTAATCTATCTCCTAAACGGTTAAAGATAGGACATCGCAATTTTCACCAGTGGATTTAGCACCTCATTTTACATAAAATAAGCTTTATAAGCCTATTCTCAAGAGTTGATAAAGGTACAAACGAATAAAATGTATACATATCACATTTTCAAATATCTTTTATTCTAAACTTTACTCGATCTCCTAAACGGTTAAAGATAGGACATCGAGGTTTTCACCAGTGGATTTAGCACCTCATTTTACATAAAATAAGTCTTATAAGTCTACTCTCAAGAGTTGATAAAGTTACAAACGAATAAAATGTTTATATATCACATTTTCAAATATCTATTATTCTCCATTTTACTCGATCTCCTAAACGGTTACAGATAGGACATAGCGGTTTTCACCAGTGGATTTAGCACCTCATTTTACATAAAATAACTCCTATAAGTCTACTCTCAAGGGTTGATAAAGGTACAAACGAATAAAATGTTTATCACACACTTTTTCAAATATAAATTATTCTCCATTTTACTCGATCTCCTAAACGGTTAAAGATAGGACATCGCGGTTTTCACCAGTGGACTTAGCACCTCATTTTACATAAAATAAGTCTTATAAGTCTACTCTCAAGAGTTGATAAAGGTACAAACGAATAAAATGTTTATATCTCACATTTTCAAATATCTATTATTCTCCATTTTACTCGATCTCCTATACGGTTAAAGATAGGACATCGCGGTATTCACCAGTGGATTTTGCACCTCATTTTACATAAAATAAGTCCTATAAGCCTACTCTCAAGAGTTGATAAAGGTACAAACGAATAAAATGTTTATATCTCACATTTTCAAATATCTATTATTCTCCATTTTACTCGATCTCCTATACGGTTAAAGATAGGACATCGCAGTTTTTACCAGTGGATTTAGCAGCTCATTTAACATAAAATAAGTCTTATAAGTCCACTCTCAAGAGTTGATAAAGATACAAACGAATAAAATGTTAATGTATCACATTTTCAAATATCTATTATCCTCCATTTTACTCGATCTCCTAAACGGTTAAAGATAGGACATCGCAGTTTTTACCAGAGGATTTAGCACCTCATTTTACATAAAATAAGTCCTATAAGTCTTCTCTCAAGAGTTGATAAAGGTACAAACGAATAAAATGTTTATATATCACATTTTCAAATATCTATTATTCTCCATTTTACTCGATCTCCTAAACGGTTAAAGATAGGACATCGCGGTTTTCACCAGTGGATTTAGCACCTCATTTTGTATAAAATATGTCCTATAAGTCTACTCTCAAAAGTTGATAAAGGTACAAACGAATAAAATGTTTATATATCACATTTTCAAATATCTATTATTCTCCATTTTACTCGATCTCCTAAACGGTGAAAGATAGGACATCGCGGTTTTCACCAGTGGATTTAGCACCTCATTTTGTATAAAATATGTCCTATAAGTCTACTCTCAAAAGTTGATAAAGGTACAAACGAATAAAATGTTTATATCTCACATTTTCAATTATCTATTATTCTCCATTTTACTCGATCTCCTAAACGGTTAAAGATAGGACATCGCGGTTTACACCAGTGGATTTAGCATCTCATTTTACATAAAATAACTCCTATAAGTCTACTCTCAAGGGTTGATAAAAGTACAAACGAATAAAATGTTTATATATCACATTTTCAAATATATAATATTCTCCATTTTACTCGATCTCCTAAACGGTTAAAGATAGGACATCGTAGTTTTTACCAGTGGATTTAGCACCTCATTTTACATAAAATAAGTCCTATAAGTCTACTCTCAAAAGTTGATAAAGGTACAAACGAATAAAATGTTTATATATCACATTTTCAAATATCTATTATTCTCCATTTTACTCGATCTCCTAAACGGTTAAAGATAGGATATCGCGGTTTTCACCAGTGGATTTAGCACCTCATTTTGTATAAAATATGTCCTATAAGTCTACTCTCAAAAGTTGATAAAGGTACAAACGAATAAAATGTTTATATCTCACATTTTCAATTATCTATTATTCTCCATTTTACTCGATCTAAAAAACGGTTAAAGATAGGACATCGCGGTTTTCACCAGTGGATTTAGCACCTCATTTTGTATAAAATATGTCCTATAAGTCTACTCTCAAGAGTTGATAAAGGTACAAACGAATAAAATGTTTATATATCACATTTTCAAATATCTATTACTCTAAATTTTACTCGATCTCCTAAACGGTTAAAGATGGGACATCGCGGTTTTCTCCTGTGGATTTAGCACCTCATTTTACATAAAATAAGTTCTATAAGTCTACTCTCAAGAGTTGATAAAGGTACAAACGAATAAAATGTTTATATCTCACATTTTCAAATATCTATTATTCTCCATTTTACTCGATCTCCTAAACGGTTAAAGATAGGACATCGCGGTATTCACCAGTGGATTTTGCACCTCATTTTACATAAAATAAGTCCTATAAGCCTACTCTCAAGAGTTGATAAAGGTACAAACGAATAAAATGTTTATATCTCACATTTTCAAATATCTATTATTCTCCATTTTACTCGATCTCCTATACGGTTAAAGATAGGACATCGCAGTTTTTACCAGTGGATTTAGCAGCTCATTTAACATAAAATAAGTCTTATAAGTCCACTCTCAAGAGTTGATAAAGATACAAACGAATAAAATGTTAATGTATCACATTTTCAAATATCTATTATCCTCCATTTTACTCGATCTCCTAAACGGTTAAAGATAGGACATCGCAGTTTTTACCAGAGGATTTAGCACCTCATTTTACATAAAATAAGTCCTATAAGTCTTCTCTCAAGAGTTGATAAAGGTACAAACGAATAAAATGTTTATATATCACATTTTCAAATATCTATTATTCTCCATTTTACTCGATCTCCTAAACGGTTAAAGATAGGACATCGCGGTTTTCACCAGTGGATTTAGCACCTCATTTTGTATAAAATATGTCCTATAAGTCTACTCTCAAAAGTTGATAAAGGTACAAACGAATAAAATGTTTATATATCACATTTTCAAATATCTATTATTCTCCATTTTACTCGATCTCCTAAACGGTGAAAGATAGGACATCGCGGTTTTCACCAGTGGATTTAGCACCTCATTTTGTATAAAATATGTCCTATAAGTCTACTCTCAAAAGTTGATAAAGGTACAAACGAATAAAATGTTTATATCTCACATTTTCAATTATCTATTATTCTCCATTTTACTCGATCTCCTAAACGGTTAAAGATAGGACATCGCGGTTTACACCAGTGGATTTAGCATCTCATTTTACATAAAATAACTCCTATAAGTCTACTCTCAAGGGTTGATAAAAGTACAAACGAATAAAATGTTTATATATCACATTTTCAAATATATAATATTCTCCATTTTACTCGATCTCCTAAACGGTTAAAGATAGGACATCGTAGTTTTCACCAGTGGATTTAGCACATCATTTTACATAAAATAAGTCCAATTAGTCTACTCTCAAGGGTTGATAAAGGTACAAACGAATAAAATGTATATAAATCACATTTTCAAATATCTATTATTCTAAATTTTACTCGATCTCCTAAACGGTTAAAGATAGGACACCGCGGTTTTCACCAGTGGATTTAGCACCTCATTTTACATAAAATAAGTCCTATAAGTCTACTCTCAAGAGTTGATAAAGGTACAAACGAATAAAATGTTTATATATCACATTTTCAATTATCTATTATTCTAAATTTTACTTGATGTCCTAAACGGTTAAAGATTGGACATCGCAATTTTTACTAGTGGATTTAGCACCTCATTTTACATAAAATAAGTCTTATAAGTCTACTCTCAAGGGTTGATAAAGGTACAAACGAATAAAATGTTTATATCTCACATTTTCAATTATCTATTATTCTCCATTTTACTCGATCTCCTAAACGGTTAAAGATAGGACATCGCGGTTTTCACCAGTCGATTTAGCACCTCATTTTACATAAAATAAGTCCTATAAGTCTACTCTCAAGAGTTGATAAAGGTACAAACGAATAAAATGTTTATATATCACATTTTCAAATATCTATTATTCTCCATTTTACTCGATCTCCTAAACGGTTAAAGATAAGACATTGCGGTTTTCACCAGTGGATTAAGCACCTCATTTTACATAAAATAAGTCTTATAAGTCTCCTCTCAAGAGTTGATAAAGGTACAAACGAATAAAATGTTTATATCTCACATTTTCAATTATCAATTAATCTCCATTTTACTCGATCTCCTAAACGGTTAAAGATAGGACATCGCGGTTTTTACCAGTGGATTAAGCACCTCATTTTACATAAAATAAGTCCTATAAGTCTACTCTCAAGAGTTGATAAAGGTACAAACGAATAAAATGTTTATATATCACATTTTCAAATATCTATAATCCTAAATTTTACTCGATCTCCTAAACGGTTAAAGATAGGACATCGCGGTTCTCACCAGTGGATTTAGCACCTCATTTTGTATAAAATAAGTCCTATAAGTCTACTCTCAAGAGTTGATAAAGGTACAAACGAATAAAATGTTTATATATCACATTTTCAAATATATATTATTTTCCATTTTACTCGATCTCCTAAACGGTTAAAGATAGGACATCGCGGTTTTCTCCAGTGGATTTTGCACCTCATTTTACATAAAATAAGTCCTATAAGTCTACTCTCAAGAGTTGATAAAGGTACAAACGAATAAAATGTTTATATATCACATTTTCAAATATCAATTACTCTAAATTTTACTCGATCTCCTAAGCGGTTAAAGATAGGACATCGCGGTTTTCACCAGAGGATTTAGCACCTCATTTTGTATAAAATAAGTCCTATAAGTCTACTCTCAAGAGTTGATATATGTACAAACGAATAAAATGTTTATATATCACATTTTCAAATATATATTATTCTCCATTTTACTCGATCTCCTAAACGGTGAAAGATAGGACATCGCGGTTTTCTCCAGTGGATTTAGCACCTCATTTTACATAAAATAAGTCCTATAAGTCTACTCTCAAGAGTTGATAAAGGTACAAACGAATAAAATGTTAATATATCACATTTTCAAATATCTATTACTCTAAATTTTACTCGATCTCCTAAACGGTTAAAGATAGGACATCGCGGTTTTCACCAGTGGATTTAGCACCTCATTTTACATAAAATAAGTCCTATAAATCTACTCTCAAGAGTTGATAAAGGTACAAACGAATAAAATGTTTATATATCACATTTTCAAATATCTATTATTCTCCATTTTACTCGATCTCCTAAACGGTTAAAGATAGGACATCGCGGTTTTCACCAGTGAATTTAGCACCTCATTTTACATAAAATAGGTCTTATAAGTCTACTCTCAAGAGTTGATAAAGGTACAAACGAATAAAATGTTTATATATCACATTTTCAAATATCTATAATCCTAAATTTTACTCGATCTCCTAAACGGTTAAAGATAGGACATCGCGGTTCTCACCAGTGGATTTAGCACCTCATTTTACATAAAATAAGTCCTATAAGTCTACTCTCAAGAGTTGATAAAGGTACAAACAAATAGAATGTTTATATATCACATTTTCAAATATCTATTATTCTCCACTTTACTCGATCTCCTAAACGGTTAAAGATTGGACATCGCGGTTTTCACCAGTGGATTTAGCACCTCATTTTACATAAAATAAGTCTTATAAGTCTCCTCTCAAGAGTTGATAAAGGTACAAACGAATAAAATGTTTATATCTCACATTTTCAATTATCAATTAATCTCCATTTTACTCGATCTCCTAAACGGTTAAAGATAGGACATCGCGGTTTTTACCAGTGGATTAAGCACCTCATTTTACATAAAATAAGTCCTATTAGTCTACTCTCAAGAGTTGATAAAGGTATAAACGTATAAAATGTTTATATATCACATTTTCAAATATCTGTTATCCTCCATTTTACTCGATCTCCTAAACGGTTAAAGTTAGGACATCGCGGTTTTCACCAGTGGATTAAGCACCTCATTTTACATAAAATAAGTCCTATAAGTCTACTCTCAAGAGTTGATAAAGATACAAACGAATAAAATGTTTATGTATCACATTTTCAAATATCTATTATTCTAAATTTTACTCGATCTCCTAGACGGTAAAAGATAGGACATCGCGGTTTTCACCAGTGGATTTAGCACCTCATTTTGTATAAAATAAGTCCTATAAGTCTACTCTCAAGAGTTGATAAAGGTACAAACGAATTAAATGTTTATAATTCACATTTTCAAATATATATTATTCTCCATTTTACTCGATCTCCTAAACGGTTAAAGATAAGACATTGCGGTTTTCACCAGTGGATGTAGCACCTCATTTTACATAAAATAAGTCCTATAAGTCTACTCTCAAGAGTTGATAAAGGTACAATCGAATAAAATGTATATATATCACATTTTCAAATATCTATTATTCTCCATTTTACTCGATCTCCTAAACGGTTAAAGATAGGACATCGCGGTTCTCACCAGTGGATTTAGCACCTCATTTTGTATAAAATAAGTCCTATAAGTCTACTCTCAAGAGTTGATAAAGGTACAAACGAATAAAATGTTTATATATCACATTTTCAAATATATATTATTCTCCATTTTACTCGATCTCCTAAACGGTTAAAGATAGGACATCGCGGTTTTCTCCAGTGGATTTTGCACCTCATTTTACATAAAATAAGTCCTATAAGTCTACTCTCAAGAGTTGATAAAGGTACAAACGAATAAAATGTTTATATATCTCATTTTCAAATATCTATTATTTTCCATTTTACTCGATCTCCTAAACAATTAAAGATAGGACATCGCGGTTTTCACCAGTGGATTTAGCACCTTATTTTACATCAAATAAGTCCTATAAGCCTACTCTCAAGAGTTGATAAAGGTACAAACAAATAAAATGTTTATATATCACATTTTCAATTATCTATTATTCTCCAATTTAATCTATCTCCTAAACGGTTAAAGATAGGACATCGCAATTTTCACCAGTGGATTTAGCACCTCATTTTACATAAAATAAGCTTTATAAGCCTATTCTCAAGAGTTGATAAAGGTACAAACGAATAAAATGTATACATATCACATTTTCAAATATCTTTTATTCTAAACTTTACTCGATCTCCTAAACGGTTAAAGATAGGACATCGAGGTTTTCACCAGTGGATTTAGCACCTCATTTTACATAAAATAAGTCTTATAAGTCTACTCTCAAGAGTTGATAAAGTTACAAACGAATAAAATGTTTATATATCACATTTTCAAATATCTATTATTCTCCATTTTACTCGATCTCCTAAACGGTTACAGATAGGACATAGCGGTTTTCACCAGTGGATTAAGCACCTCATTTTACATAAAATAACTCCTATAAGTCTACTCTCAAGGGTTGATAAAGGTACAAACGAATAAAATGTTTATCACACACTTTTTCAAATATAAATTATTCTCCATTTTACTCGATCTCCTAAACGGTTAAAGATAGGACATCGCGGTTTTCACCAGTGGACTTAGCACCTCATTTTACATAAAATAAGTCTTATAAGTCTACTCTCAAGAGTTGATAAAGGTACAAACGAATAAAATGTTTATATCTCACATTTTCAAATATCTATTATTCTCCATTTTACTCGATCTCCTAAACGGTTAAAGATAGGACATCGCGGTATTCACCAGTGGATTTTGCACCTCATTTTACATAAAATAAGTCCTATAAGCCTACTCTCAAGAGTTGATAAAGGTACAAACGAATAAAATGTTTATATCTCACATTTTCAAATATCTATTATTCTCCATTTTACTCGATCTCCTATACGGTTAAAGATAGGACATCGCAGTTTTTACCAGTGGATTTAGCAGCTCATTTAACATAAAATAAGTCTTATAAGTCCACTCTCAAGAGTTGATAAAGATACAAACGAATAAAATGTTAATGTATCACATTTTCAAATATCTATTATCCTCCATTTTACTCGATCTCCTAAACGGTTAAAGATAGGACATCGCAGTTTTTACCAGAGGATTTAGCACCTCATTTTACATAAAATAAGTCCTATAAGTCTTCTCTCAAGAGTTGATAAAGGTACAAACGAATAAAATGTTTATATATCACATTTTCAAATATCTATTATTCTCCATTTTACTCGATCTCCTAAACGGTTAAAGATAGGACATCGCGGTTTTCACCAGTGGATTTAGCACCTCATTTTGTATAAAATATGTCCTATAAGTCTACTCTCAAAAGTTGATAAAGGTACAAACGAATAAAATGTTTATATCTCACATTTTCAATTATCTATTATTCTCCATTTTACTCGATCTCCTAAACGGTTAAAGATAGGACATCGCGGTTTTCACCAGTGGATTTAGCATCTCATTTTACATAAAATAACTCCTATAAGTCTACTCTCAAGGGTTGATAAAAGTACAAACGAATAAAATGTTTATATATCACATTTTCAAATATATAATATTCTCCATTTTACTCGATCTCCTAAACGGTTAAAGATAGGACATCGTAGTTTTTACCAGTGGATTTAGCACCTCATTTTACATAAAATAAGTCCTATAAGTCTACTCTCAAAAGTTGATAAAGGTACAAACGAATAAAATGTTTATATATCACATTTTCAAATATCTATTATTCTCCATTTTACTCGATCTCCTAAACGGTTAAAGATAGGATATCGCGGTTTTCACCAGTGGATTTAGCACCTCATTTTGTATAAAATATGTCCTATAAGTCTACTCTCAAAAGTTGATAAAGGTACAAACGAATAAAATGTTTATATCTCACATTTTCAATTATCTATTATTCTCCATTTTACTCGATCTAAAAAACGGTTAAAGATAGGACATCGCGGTTTTCACCAGTGGATTTAGCACCTCATTTTGTATAAAATATGTCCTATAAGTCTACTCTCAAGAGTTGATAAAGGTACAAACGAATAAAATGTTTATATATCACATTTTCAAATATCTATTACTCTAAATTTTACTCGATCTCCTAAACGGTTAAAGATGGGACATCGCGGTTTTCTCCTGTGGATTTAGCACCTCATTTTACATAAAATAATTTCTATAAGTCTACTCTCAAGAGTTGATAAAGGTACAAACGAATAAAATGTTTATATATCACATTTTCAAATATCTATTACTATAAATTTTACTCGATCTCCTAAACGGTTAAAGATAGGACATCGCGGTTTTCACCAGTGGATATAGCACCTCATTTTACATAAAATAAGTCTTATAAGTCTACTCTCAAGAGTTGATAAAGGTACAAACGAATAAAATGTTTATATCTCACATTTTCAATTAACTATTATTCTCCATTTTACTCGATCTCCTAAACGGTTAAAGATAGAACATCGCGGTTTTCACCAGTAAATTTAGCACCTCATTTTACATAAAATAAGTCCTATAAGTCTACTCTCAAGAGTTGATAAAGGTACAAACGAATAAAATGTTTATATATCACATTTTCAAATATCTATTATCTTCCATTTTGCTCGATCTCCTAAACGGTTAAAGATAGGACATCGCGGTTTTCACCAGTGGATTAAGCAAATCATTTTACATAAAATAAGTCCTATAAATCTACTCTCAAGAGTAGATAAAGATACAAACGAATAAAATGTTAATGTATCACATTTTCAAATATCTATTATCCTCCATTTTGCTCGATCTCCTAAACAGTTAAAGATAGGACATCGCGGTTTTCACCAGTGGATTTAGCATCTCATTTTACATAAAATAAGTCCTATAAGTCTACTCTTAAGAGTTGATAAAGATACAAACGAATAAAATGTTTATGTATCACATTTTCAAATATCTATTATTCTAAATTTTACTCGATCTCCTAAACGGTTAAAGATAGGACATCGCGGTTTTCACCAGTGGATTTAGCACCTCATTTTACATAAAATAAGTCCTATAAGTCTACTCTCAAGAGTTGATAAAGATACAAACGAATAAAATGTTTATATATCACGTTTTTAAATATCTATTATTCTCCATTTTACTCGATCTCCTAAACGGTTAAAGATAGGACATCGCAGTTTATTCCAGTGGATTTAGCACCTCATTTTACATAAAATAAGTCTTATAAGTCCACTCTCAAGAGTTGATAAAGATACAAACGAATAAAATGTTTATGTATCACATTTTCAAATATCTATTATTCTAAATTTTACTCGATCTCCTAAACGGTTGAAGATAGGACATCGCGGTTTTCACCAGTGGATTTAGCACCTCATTTTACATAAAATAAGTCCTATAAGTCTACTCTCAAGAGTTGATAAAGGTACAAACGAATAAAATGTATACATATCACATTTTCAAATATCTTTTATTCTAAACTTTACTCGATCTCCTAAACGGTTAAAGATAGGACATCGAGGTTTTCACCAGTGGATTTAGCATCTCATTTTACATAAAATAAGTCCTATAAGTCTACTCTCAAGAGTTGATAAAGGTACAAACAAATAAAATGTTTATATATCACATTTTCAAATATATATTATTCTCCATTTTACTCGATCTCCTAAACGGTTAAAGATAGGACATCGCGGTTTTCTCCAGTGGATTTAGCACCTCATTTTACATAAAATAAGTCCTATAAGTCTACTCTCAAGAGTTGATAAAGGTACAAACGAATAAAATGTTTATATATCACATTTTCAAATATCTATTACTCTAAATTTTACTCGATCTCCTAAACGGTTAAAGATAGGACATCGCGGTTTTCACCAGTGGATTTAGCACCTTATTTTACATAAAATAAGTATTACAAGTCTACTCTCAAGAGTTGATAAAGATACAAACGAATAAAATGTTTATGTATCACATTTTTAAATATCTATTATTCTAAATTTTACTCGATCTCCTAAACGGTTAAAGATAGGACATCGCGGTTTTCACCAGTGGATTTAGCACCTCATTTTACATAAAATAAGTCCTATAAGTCTACTCTCAAGAGTTGATAAAGGTACAAACGAATAAAATGTTTATATATCACATTTTCAAATATCTATTACTCTAAATTTTACTCGATCTCCTAAACGGTTAAAGATAGGACATCGCGGTTTTCACCAGTGGATTTAGCACCTCATTGTACATAAAATAAGTCCTATAAGTCTACTCTCAAGAGTTGATAAAGGTACAAACGAATAACATGTTTATATATCACATTTTCAAATATATAATATTCTCCATTTTACTCGATCTCCTAAACGGTTAAAGATAGGACATCGCGGTTTTCACCAGTGGATTTAGCACCTCATTTTCTATAAAATAAGTCCTATAAGTCTACTCTTAAGAGTTGATAAAGATACAAACGAATAAAATGTTTATGTATCACATTTTCAAATATCTATTATTCTAAATTTTACTCGATCTCCTAAACAGTTAAAGATAGGACATCGCGGTTTTCACCAGTGGATTTAGCATCTCATTTTACATAAAATAAGTCCTATAAGTCTACTCTCAAGAGTTGATAAAGATACAAACGAATAAAATGTTTAAATATCACATTTTCAAATATATATTATTCTCCATTTTACTCGATCTCCTAAACGGTTAAAGATAGGAAATCGCTGTTTTCACTAGTGGATTTAGCACCTCATTACATAAAATAAGTCTTATAAGTCTACTCTCAAGAGTTGATAAAGGTACAAACGAATAAAATGTTTATATCTCACATTTTCAATTATCTATTATTCTCCATTTTACTCGATCTCCTAAACGGTTAAAAATAGGACATCGCGGTTTTCACCAGTGGATTTAGCACCTCATTTTGTATAAAATATGTCCTATAAGTCTACTCTCAAAAGTTGATAAAGGTACATACGAATAAAATGTTTATATATCACATTTTCAAATATCTATTATTCTCCATTATACTCGATCTCCTAAACGGTTAAAGATAGGAAATCGCTGTTTTCACTAGTGGATTTAGCACCTCATTACATAAAATAAGTCTTATAAGTCTACTCTCAAGAGTTGATAAAGGTACAAACGAATAAAATGTTTATATCTC
Source organism: Silvanus unidentatus (assembly GCA_963930825.1). Classification (NCBI taxonomy): domain Eukaryota; kingdom Metazoa; phylum Arthropoda; class Insecta; order Coleoptera; family Silvanidae; genus Silvanus; species Silvanus unidentatus. The sequence continues at coordinate 14,074,628 of OZ005759.1, read as the reverse complement.
ACATTTTCAATTATCTATTATTCTCCATTTTACTCGATCTCCTAAACGGTTAAAGATAGGACATCGCGGTTTTCACCAGTGGATTTAGCACCTCATTTTGTATAAAATATGTCCTATAAGTCTACTCTCAAAAGTTGATAAAGGTATAAACGAATAAAATGTATATATCTCACATTTTCAATTATCTATTATTCTCCATTTTACTCGATCTCCTAAACGGTTAAAGATAGGACATCGCGGTTTTCACCAGTGGATTTAGCACCTCATTTTACATAAAATAAGTCCTATAAGTCTACTCTCAAGAGTTGATAAAGATACAAACGAATAAAATGTTTATATGTCACGTTTTTAAATATCTATTATTCTCCATTTTACTCGATCTCCTAAACATTTAAAGATAGGACATCGCAGTTTTTACCAGTGGGTTTAGCACCTCATTTAAATAAAATAAGTCCTATAAGTCTACTCTCAAGAGTTGATAAAGATACAAACGAATAAAATGTTTATGTATCACATTTTCAATTATCTATTATTCTAAATTTTACTTGATGTCCTAAACGGTTAAAGATTGGACATCGCGGTTTTCACCAGTGGATTTAGCACATCATTTTACATAAAATAAGTCCAATAAGTCTACTCTCAAGGGTTGATAAAGGTACAAACGAATAAAATGTATATAAATCACATTTTCAAATATCTATTATTCTAAATTTTACTCGATCTCCTAAACGGTTAAAGATAGGACACCGCGGTTTTCACCAGTGGATTTAGCACCTCATTTTACATAAAATAAGTCCTATAAGACTACTCTCAAGAGTTGATAAAGGTACAAACGAATAAAATGTTTATATATCACATTTTCAAATATCTATTATTCTCCACTTTACTCGATCTCCTAAACGGTTAAAGATAGGACATCGCGGTTCTCACCAGTGGATTTAGCACCTCATTTTACATAAAATAAGTCCTATAAGTCTACTCTCAAGAGTTGATAAAGGTACAAACAAATAGAATGTTTATATATCACATTTTCAAATATCTATTATTCTCCACTTTACTCGATCTCCTAAACGGTTAAAGATTGGACATCGCGGTTTTCACCAGTGGATTTAGCACCTCATTTTACATAAAATAAGTCCTATAAGTCTACTCTCAAGAGTTGATAAAGGTACAAACAAATAGAATGTTTATATATCACATTTTCAAATATCTATTATTCTCCACTTTACTCGATCTCCTAAACGGTTAAAGATTGGACATCGCGGTTTTCACCAGTGGATTTAGCACCTCATTTTACATAAAATAAGTCTTATAAGTCTCCTCTCAAGAGTTGATAAAGGTACAAACGAATAAAATGTTTATATCTCACATTTTCAATTATCAATTAATCTCCATTTTACTCGATCTCCTAAACGGTTAAAGATAGGACATCGCGGTTCTCACCAGTGGATTTAGCACCTCATTTTACATAAAATAAGTCCTATAAGTCTACTCTCAAGAGTTGATAAAGGTACAAACAAATAGAATGTTTATATATCACATTTTCAAATATCTATTATTCTCCACTTTACTCGATCTCCTAAACGGTTAAAGATTGGACATCGCGGTTTTCACCAGTGGATTTAGCACCTCATTTTACATAAAATAAGTCTTATAAGTCTCCTCTCAAGAGTTGATAAAGGTACAAACGAATAAAATGTTTATATCTCACATTTTCAATTATCAATTAATCTCCATTTTACTCGATCTCCTAAACGGTTAAAGATAGGACATCGCGGTTTTTACCAGTGGATTAAGCACCTCATTTTACATAAAATAAGTCCTATAAGTCTACTCTCAAGAGTTGATAAAGGTATAAACGTATAAAATGTTTATATATCACATTTTCAAATATCTGTTATCCTCCATTTTACTCGATCTCCTAAACGGTTAAAGTTAGGACATCGCGGTTTTCACCAGTGGATTAAGCACCTCATTTTACATAAAATAAGTCCTATAAGTCTACTCTCAAGAGTTGATAAAGATACAAACGAATAAAATGTTTATGTATCACATTTTCAAATATCTATTATTCTAAATTTTACTCGATCTCCTAGACGGTAAAAGATAGGACATCGCGGTTTTCACCAGTGGATTTAGCACCTCATTTTGTATAAAATAAGTCCTATAAGTCTACTCTCAAGAGTTGATAAAGGTACAAACGAATTAAATGTTTATAAATCACATTTTCAAATATATATTATTCTCCATTTTACTCGATCTCCTAAACGGTTAAAGATAGGACATCGCGGTTTTCTCCAGTGGATTTAGCACCTCATTTTACATAAAATAAGTCCTATAAGTCTACCCTCAAGAGTTAATAAAGGTACAAACGAATAAAATGTTTATATATCACATTTTCAAATATCTATTATTCTCCATTTTACTCGATCTCCTAAACGGTTAAAGATAAGACATTGCGGTTTTCACCAGTGGATGTAGCACCTCATTTTACATAAAATAAGTCCTATAAGTCTACTCTCAAGAGTTGATAAAGGTACAATCGAATAAAATGTATATATATCACATTTTCAAATATCTATTATTCTCCATTTTACTCGATCTCCTAAACGGTTAAAGATAGGACATCGCGGTTTTCACCAGTGAATTTAGCACCTCATTTTACATAAAATAAGTCCTATAAGTCTACTCTCAAGAGTTGATAAAGGTACAAACGAATAAAATGTATATATATCACATTTTCATATATCTATTATTCTCCATTTTACTCGATCTCCTAAACGGTTAAAGATAGGACATCGCGGTTTTCACCAGTGAATTTGGCACCTCATTTTACATAAAATAAGTCTTATAAGTCTACTCTCAAGAGTTGATAAAGGTACAAACGAATAAAACGTTTATATATCACATTTTCAAATATCTATAATCCTAAATTTTACTCGATCTCCTAAACGGTTAAAGATAGGACATCGCGGTTCTCACCAGTGGATTTAGCACCTCATTTTGTATAAAATAAGTCCTATAAGTCTACTCTCAAGAGTTGATAAAGGTACAAACGAATAAAATGTTTATATATCACATTTTCAAATATATATTATTCTCCATTTTACTCGATCTCCTAAACGGTTAAAGATAGGACATCGCGGTTTTCTCCAGTGGATTTTGCACCTCATTTTACATAAAATAAGTCCTATAAGTCTACTCTCAAGAGTTGATAAAGGTACAAACGAATAAAATGTTTTTATATCACATTTTCAAATATCTATTACTCTAAATTTTACTCGATCTCCTAAGCGGTTAAAGATAGGACATCGCGGTTTTCACCAGTGGATTTAGCACCTCATTTTGTATAAAATAAGTCCTATAAGTCTACTCTCAAGAGTTGATATAGGTACAAACGAATAAAATGTTTATATATCACATTTTCAAATATATATTATTCTCCATTTTACTCGATCTCCTAAACGGTGAAAGATAGGACATCGCGGTTTTCTCCAGTGGATTTAGCACCTCATTTTACATAAAATAAGTCCTATAAGTCTACTTTCAAGAGATGATAAAGGTTCAAACGAATAAAATGTTAATATATCACATTTTCAAATATCTATTACTCTAAATTTTATTCGGTCTCCTAAACGGTTAAAGATAGGACATCGCGGTTTTCACCAGTGGATTTAGCACCTCATTTTACATAAAATAAGTCTTATAAGTCTCCTCTCAAGAGTTGATAAAGGTACAAACGAATAAAATGTTTATATCTCACATTTTCAATTATCAATTAATCTCCATTTTACTCGATCTCCTAAACGGTTAAAGATAGGACATCGCGGTTCTCACCAGTGGATTTAGCACCTCATTTTACATAAAATAAGTCCTATAAGTCTACTCTCAAGAGTTGATAAAGGTACAAACAAATAGAATGTTTATATATCACATTTTCAAATATCTATTATTCTCCACTTTACTCGATCTCCTAAACGGTTAAAGATTGGACATCGCGGTTTTCACCAGTGGATTTAGCACCTCATTTTACATAAAATAAGTCTTATAAGTCTCCTCTCAAGAGTTGATAAAGGTACAAACGAATAAAATGTTTATATCTCACATTTTCAATTATCAATTAATCTCCATTTTACTCGATCTCCTAAACGGTTAAAGATAGGACATCGCGGTTTTTACCAGTGGATTAAGCACCTCATTTTACATAAAATAAGTCCTATAAGTCTACTCTCAAGAGTTGATAAAGGTATAAACGTATAAAATGTTTATATATCACATTTTCAAATATCTGTTATCCTCCATTTTACTCGATCTCCTAAACGGTTAAAGTTAGGACATCGCGGTTTTCACCAGTGGATTAAGCACCTCATTTTACATAAAATAAGTCCTATAAGTCTACTCTCAAGAGTTGATAAAGATACAAACGAATAAAATGTTTATGTATCACATTTTCAAATATCTATTATTCTAAATTTTACTCGATCTCCTAGACGGTAAAAGATAGGACATCGCGGTTTTCACCAGTGGATTTAGCACCTCATTTTGTATAAAATAAGTCCTATAAGTCTACTCTCAAGAGTTGATAAAGGTACAAACGAATTAAATGTTTATAAATCACATTTTCAAATATATATTATTCTCCATTTTACTCGATCTCCTAAACGGTTAAAGATAGGACATCGCGGTTTTCTCCAGTGGATTTAGCACCTCATTTTACATAAAATAAGTCCTATAAGTCTACCCTCAAGAGTTAATAAAGGTACAAACGAATAAAATGTTTATATATCACATTTTCAAATATCTATTATTCTCCATTTTACTCGATCTCCTAAACGGTTAAAGATAAGACATTGCGGTTTTCACCAGTGGATGTAGCACCTCATTTTACATAAAATAAGTCCTATAAGTCTACTCTCAAGAGTTGATAAAGGTACAATCGAATAAAATGTATATATATCACATTTTCAAATATCTATTATTCTCCATTTTACTCGATCTCCTAAACGGTTAAAGATAGGACATCGCGGTTTTCACCAGTGAATTTAGCACCTCATTTTACATAAAATAAGTCCTATAAGTCTACTCTCAAGAGTTGATAAAGGTACAAACGAATAAAATGTATATATATCACATTTTCATATATCTATTATTCTCCATTTTACTCGATCTCCTAAACGGTTAAAGATAGGACATCGCGGTTTTCACCAGTGAATTTGGCACCTCATTTTACATAAAATAAGTCTTATAAGTCTACTCTCAAGAGTTGATAAAGGTACAAACGAATAAAACGTTTATATATCACATTTTCAAATATCTATAATCCTAAATTTTACTCGATCTCCTAAACGGTTAAAGATAGGACATCGCGGTTCTCACCAGTGGATTTAGCACCTCATTTTGTATAAAATAAGTCCTATAAGTCTACTCTCAAGAGTTGATAAAGGTACAAACGAATAAAATGTTTATATATCACATTTTCAAATATATATTATTCTCCATTTTACTCGATCTCCTAAACGGTTAAAGATAGGACATCGCGGTTTTCTCCAGTGGATTTTGCACCTCATTTTACATAAAATAAGTCCTATAAGTCTACTCTCAAGAGTTGATAAAGGTACAAACGAATAAAATGTTTTTATATCACATTTTCAAATATCTATTACTCTAAATTTTACTCGATCTCCTAAGCGGTTAAAGATAGGACATCGCGGTTTTCACCAGTGGATTTAGCACCTCATTTTGTATAAAATAAGTCCTATAAGTCTACTCTCAAGAGTTGATATAGGTACAAACGAATAAAATGTTTATATATCACATTTTCAAATATATATTATTCTCCATTTTACTCGATCTCCTAAACGGTGAAAGATAGGACATCGCGGTTTTCTCCAGTGGATTTAGCACCTCATTTTACATAAAATAAGTCCTATAAGTCTACTTTCAAGAGATGATAAAGGTTCAAACGAATAAAATGTTAATATATCACATTTTCAAATATCTATTACTCTAAATTTTATTCGGTCTCCTAAACGGTTAAAGATAGGACATCGCGGTTTTCACCAGTGGATTTAGCACCTCATTTTACATAAAATAGGTCCTATAAGTCTACTCTCAAGGGTTGATAAAGGTACAAATGAATAAAATGTTTATATCTCACATTTTCAATTATCTATTATTCTCCATTTTACTCGATCTCCTAAACGGTTAAAGATAGGACATCGCAATTTTTACTAGTGGATTAAGCACCTCATTTTACATAAAATAAGTCTTATAAGTCTACTCTCAAGAGTTGATAAAGGTACAAACGAATAATATGTTTAGATCTCACATTTTCAATTATCTACTATTCTCCATTTTACTCGATCTCCTAAACGGTTAAAGATAGGACATCGCAATTTTTACTAGTGGATTTAGCACCTCATTTTACATAAAATAAGTCTTATAAGTCTACTCTCAAGGGTTGATAATGGTACAAACGAATAAAATGTTTATATCTCACATTTTCAATTATCTATTATTCTTCATTTTACTCGATCTCCTAAACGGTTAAACATAGGACATCGCGGTTTTTACCAGTGGATTTAGCACCTCATTTTACATAAAATAAGTCCTATACGTCTACTCTCAAGAGTTGATAAAGATACAAACGAATAAAATGTTTATATATCACATTTTCAAATATCTGTTATTCTCCATTTTACTCGATCTCTTAAACGATTAAAGATAAAACATCGCGGTTTTCACCAGTAGATTAAGCACCTCATTTTACATAAAATAAGTCCTATAAGTCTACTCTCAAGAGTTGATAAAGATACAAACGAATAAAATGTTTATATATCACATTTTCAAATATCTATTATTCTCCATTTTACTCGATCTCCTAAACGGTTAAAGATAAGACATCGCGGTTTTCACCAGTGGATTTAGCACCTCATTTTACATAAAATAAGTCTTATAAGTCACCTCTCAAGAGTTGATAAAGGTACAATCGAATAAAATGTTTATATCTCACATTTTCAAATACCTATTATTCAAAATTTTACTCGATCTCCTAAACGGTTAAAGATAGGACATCGCGGTTTTCACCAGTGGATTTAGCACCTCATTTTACATAGAATAAGTCCTACAAGTCTACTCTCAAGAGTTGATAAAGGTACAAACGAATAAAATGTTTATATATCACATTTTCAAATATCTATTATTCTCCATTTTACTCGATCTCCTAAACGGTTAAAGATAGGACATCGCGGTTTTCACCAGTGGATTTAGCACCTCATTTTACATAAAATAGGTCTTATAAGTCTACTCTCAAGAGTTGATAAAGGTACAAACGATTAAAATGTTTATATATCACATTTTCAAATATCTATTATTCTAAATTTTACTCGATCTCCTAAACGGTTAAAGATAGGACATCGCGGTTTTCACCAGTGGATTTAGCAACTCATTTTACATAGAAAAAGTCCTACAAGTCTACTCTCAAGAGTTGATAGTGGTACAAACGAATCTAATGTTTATATATCATATTTTCAAATACCTATTATTCTCCATTTTACTCGATCTCCTAAACGGTTAAAGATTGGATATCGCGGTTTTCACCAGTGGATTTAGCACCTCATTTTACATAAAATAAGTCCTATAAGTCTACTCTCAAGAGTTGATAAAGGTACAAACGAATAAAATGTTTATATATCACATTTTCAAATATCTATTACTCTAAATTTTACTTGATGTCCTAAACGGTTAAAGAATGGACGTCGCGGTTTTCACCAGTGGACTTAGCACATCATTTTACATAAAATAAGTTCTATAAGTCTACTCTCAAGTGTTGATAAAGGTACAAACGAATAAAATGTATATATATCACATTTTCAAATATCTATTATTTTAATTTTACTCGATCTCCTAAACGGTTAAAGACAGGACATCGCGGTTTTCACCAGTGGATTTAGCACCTCATTTTACATAAAATAAGTCCTATAATTCTACTCTCAAGAGTTGATAAAGATACAAACGAATAAAATGTTTATATATCACATTTTTAAATATCTATTATCCTCCATTTTACTCGATCTCCTAAACGGTTAAAGATAGGACATCGCGGTTTTTTCCAGTGGATTAAGCACCTCATTTTACATTAAATAAGTCCTATAAGTCTACTCTCAAGAGTTGATAAAGGTACAATTGAATAAAATGTTTATATATCACATTTTTAAATATCTATTATTCTCCATTTTACTCGATCTCCTAAACGGTTAAAGATAGGACATCGCGGTTTTCACCAGTGGATTTAGCACCTCATTTTACATAAAATAAGTCTTATAAGTCAACTCTCAAGAGTTGAGAAAGGTACAAACGAATGAAATGTTTATATCTCACATTTTCAATTATCTATTATTCTCCATTTTACTCGATCTCCTAAACGGTTAAAGATAGGACATCGCAATTTTTACTAGTGGATTTAGCACCTCATTTTACATAAAATAAGTCCTATAAGTCTACTCTCAAGAGTTGATAAAGGTACAAACGAATAAAATGTTTATATATCACATTTTCAAATATCTATTATTCTAAATTTTACTCGATCTCCTAAACGGTTAAAGATAGGACATCGCGGTTTTCACCAGTGGATTTAGCACCTCATTTTACATAAAATAAGTCTTATAAGTCAACTCTCAAGAGTTGAGAAAGATACAAACGAATGAAATGTTTATATCTCACATTTTCAATTATCTATTATTCTCCATTTTACTCGATCTCCTAAACGGTTAAAGATAGGACATCGCAATTTTTACTAGTGAAATTAGCACCTCATTTTACATAAAATAAGTCTTATAAGTCTTCTCTCAAGGGTTGATAAAGGTACAAACGAATAAAATGTTTATATCTCACATTTTCAATTATCTATTATTCTTCATTTTACTCGATCTCCTAAACGGTTAAAGATAAGACATCGCGGTTTTTACCAGTGGATTTAGCACCTCATTTTACATAAAATAAGTCCTATAAGTCTAATCTCAAGAGTTGATAAAGGTACAAACGAATAAAATGTTTATATATCACATTTTCAAATATCTATTATTCTCCATTTTACTCGATCTCCTAAACGGTTAAAGATAGGACATCGCGGTTTTCACCAGTGGATTTAGCACCTCATTTTACATAAAATAAGTCCTATAAGTCTACTCTCAAGAGTTGATAAAGGTACAAACGAATAAAAAGTTTATATATCACATTTTCAAATATCTATTACTCTAAATTTTACTTGATGTCCTAAACGGTTAAAGATTGGACATCGCGGTTTTCACCAGTGGACTTAGCACATCATTTTACATAAAATAAGTTCTATAAGTCTACTCTCAAGTGTTGATAAAGGTACAAACGAATAAAATGTATGTATATAACATTTTCAAATATCTATTATTTTAATTTTACTCGATCTCCTAAACGGTTAAAGATAGGACATCGCGGTTTTCATCAGTGGATTTAGCACCTCATTTTACATAAAATAAGTCCTATAAGTCTACTCTCAAGAGGTGATAAAGATACAAACGAATAAAATGTTTATATACCACATTTTTAAATATCTATTATTCTCCATTTTACTCGATCTCCTAAACGGTTAAAGATAGGACATCGCGGCTTTCACCAGTGGATTAAGCACTTCATTTTACATAAAATAAGTCTTATAAGTCTTCTCTTAAGGGTTGATAAAGGTACAAACGAATAAAATGTTTATATCTCACATTTTCAATTATCTTTTATTCTCCATTTTACTCGATCTCCTAAACGGTTAAAGATAGGACATCGCAATTTTTACTATTGGATTTAGCACCTCATTTTACATAAAATAAGTCTTATAAGTCTACTCTCAAGAGTTGATAAAGGTACAAACGAATAAAATATTTATATCTCACATTTTCAATTATCTATTATTCTCCATTTTACTCGATCTCCTAAACGGTTAAAGATAAGACTTCGCGGTTTTTACCAGTGGATTTTGCACCTCATTTTACATAAAATAAGTCCTATAAGTCTACTCTCAAGAGTTGATAAAGATACAAACGAATAAAATGTTTATATATCACATTTTTAAATATCTATTATTCTCCATTTTACTCGATCTCCTAAACGGTTAAAGATAAGACATCGCGGTTTTCACCAGTGGATTTAGCACCTCATTTTACATAAAATAAGTCTTATAAGTCTCCTCTCAAGATTTGATAAAGGTACAAACGAATAAAATGTTTATATCTCACATTTTCAATTATCTATAGTTCTCCATTTTACTCGATCTCCTAAACGGTTAAAGATAGGACATCGCAATTTCTACTAGTGGATTTAGCACCTCATTTTACATAAAATAAGTCTTATAAGTCTACTCTCAAGAGTTGATAAAGGTACAAACGAATAAAATGTTTATATCTCACATTTTCGATTATCTATTATTCTCCATTTTACTCGATCTCCTAAACGGTTAAAGATAAGACATCGCGGTTTTCACCAGTGGATTTAGCACCTCATTTTACATAAAATAAGTCCTATAAGTCTAATCTCAAGAGTTGATTAAGGTACAAACGAATAAAATGTTTATATATCACATTTTCAAATATCTATTACTCTAAATTTTACTTGATGTCCTAAACGGTTAAAGATTGGACATCGCGGTTTTCACCAGTGGACTTAGCACATCATTTTACATAAAATAAGTTCTATAAGTCTACTCTCAAGTGTTGATAAAGGTACAAACGAATAAAATGTATATATATATCACATTTTCAAATATCTATTATTTTAATTTTACTCGATCTCCTAAACGGTTAAAGATAGGACATCGTGGTTTTCATCAGTGGATTTAGCACCTCATTTTACATAAAATAAGTCTTATAAGTCTTCTCTCAAGGGTTGATAAAGGTACAAACGAATAAAATGTTTATATCTCACATTTTCAATTATCTATTATTCTTCATTTTACTCGATCTAATAAACGGTTAAAGATAGGACATCGCGGTTATTACCAGTGGATTTAGCACCTCATTTTACATAAAATAAGTCCTATAAGTCTACTCTCAAGAGTTGATAAAGATACAAACGAATAAAATGTTTATATATCACATTTTTAAATATCTATTATTCTCCATTTTACTCGATCTCCTAAACGGTTAAAGATAGGACATCGCAGTTTTCTCCAGTGGATTAAGCACCTCATTTTTCATTAAATAAGTCCTATAAGTCTACTCTCAAGAGTTGATAAAGGTACAAACGAATAAAATGTTTATATATCACATTTTTAAATATCTATTATTCTCCATTTTTCTCGATCTCCTAAACGGTTAAAGATAGGACATCGCGGTTTTCACCAGTGAATTAAGCAGTTCTTTTTACATAAAATAAGTCCTATAAGTCTACTCTCAACAGTTGATAAAGGTACAAACGAATAAAATGTTTATGTTTCACATTATCAAATATCTATTATTCTAAATTTTACTCGATCTCCTAAACGGTTAAAGATAGGACATCGCAATTTCTACTAGTGGATTTAGCACCTCATTTTACATAAAATAAGTCTTATAAGTCTACTCTCAAGAGTTGATAAAGGTACAAACGAATAAAATGTTTATATCTCACATTTTCAATTATCTATTACTCTAAATTTTACTTGATGTCCTAAACGGTTAAAGATTGGACATCGCGGTTTTCACCAGTGGACTTAGCACAACATTTTACATAAAATAAGTTCTATAAGTCTACTCTCAAGGGTTGATAAAGGTACAAACGAATAAAATGTATATATATCACATTTTCAAATATCTATTATTTTAATTTTACTCGATCTCCTAAACGGTTAAAGATAGGACATCGCGGTTTTCATCAGTGGATTTAGCACCTCATTTTACATAAAATAAGTCTTATAAGTCCACTCTTAAGAGTTGATAAAGGAACAAACAAATAAAATGTTTATATCTCACATTTTCAAATATCTATTATTCTCCATTTTACTCGATCTCCTAAACGGTTAAAGATAGGACATCGCAATTTTTACTATTGGATTTAGCACCTCATTTTACATAAAATAAGTCTTATAAGTCTACTCTCAAGAGTTGATAAAGGTACGAACGAATAAAATATTTATATCTCACATTTTCAATTATCTATTATTCTCCATTTTACTCGATCTCCTAAACGGTTAAAGATAAGACTTCGCGGTTTTTACCAGTGGATTTAGCACCTCATTTTACATAAAATAAGTCCTATAAGTCTACTCTCAAGAGTTGATAAAGATACAAACGAATAAAATGTTTATATATCACATTTTTAAATATCTATTATTCTCCATTTTACTCGATCTCCTAAACGGTTAAAGATAGGACATCGCGGTTTTTACCAGTGGATTTAGCACCTCATTTTACATAAAATAAGTCCTATAAGTCTACTCTCAAGAGTTGATAAAGATACAAACGAATAAAATGTTTATATATCACATTTTTAAATATCTATTATTCTCCATTTTACTCGATCTCCTAAACGGTTAAAGATAGGACATCGCGGTTTTCTCCAGTGGATTAAGCACCTCATTTTACATAAAATAAGTCTTATAAGTCCACTCTCAACAGTTGATAAAGGTACAAACAAATAAAATGTTTATATCTCACATTTTCAATTATCTATTATTCTCCATTTTACTCGATCTCCTAAACGATTAAAGATAGTACATCGCAATTTTTACTAGTGGATTTAGCACCTCATTTTACATAAAATAAGTCTTATAAGTCTACTCTCAAGGGTTGATAAAGGTACAAACGAATAAAATGTTTATATATCACATTTTTAAATATCTATTATTCTCCATTTTACTCGATCTCCTAAACGGTTAAAGATAGGACATCGCGGTTTTCACCAGTGGATTAAGCAATTCATTTTACATAAAATAAGTCCTATAAGTCTACTCTCAAGAGTTGATAAAGATACAAACGAATAAAATGTTTATGTATCACATTTTCAAATATCTATTATTCTAAATTTTACTCGATCTCCTAAACGGTTAAAGATAGGATATCGCGGTTTTTACCAGTGGATTTAGCACCTCATTTTACATAAAATAAGTCTTATAAGTCCACTCTCAAGAGTTGATAAAGGTACAAACGAATAAAATGTTTATGTCTCACATTTTCAATTATCTATTATTCTCCATTTTACTCGATCTCCTAAACGGTTAAATTTAGGACATCGCGGTTTTTACCAGTGGATTAAGCACCTCATTTTACATAAAATAAGTCCTATTAGTCTACTCTCAAGAGTTGATAAAGGTACAAACGAATAAAATGTTTATATATCACATTTTCATATATCTATTATTCTCCATTTTACTCGATCTCCTAAACGGCTAAAGATAAGACATCGCGGTTTTCACCAGTGGATTAAGCACCTCATTTTACATAAAATAAATCCTATAAGTCTACTCTCAAGAGTTGATAAAGATACAAACGAATAAAATGTTTATTTATCACATTTTCAAATATCTATTATTCTAAATTTTACTCGATCTCCTAAACGGTTAAAGATAGGACATCGCGGTTTTCACCAGTGGATTTAGCACCTCATTTTACATAAAATAAGTCTTATAAGTCTACTCTCAAGAGTTGATAAAGGTACAAACGAATAAAATGTTTATATATCACATTTTCAATTATCTATTATTCTCCATTTTACTCGATCTCCTAAACGGTTAAAGATAGGACATCGCGGTTTTCTCCAGTGGATTAAGCACCTCATTTTACATAAAATAAGTCCTATAAGTCTACTCTCAAGAGTTGATAAAGGTACAAACAAATAAAATGTTTATATATCACATTTTCAAATATCTATTACTTTAAATTTTACTCGATCTCCTAAACGGTTAAAGATAGGACATCGCGGTTTTCACCAGTGGATTGAGCACCTCATTTTACATAAAATAAGTCTTATAAGTCCACTCTTAAGAGTTGATAAAGGAACAAACGAATAAAATGTTTATATCTCACATTTTCAAATATCTATTTTTCTCCATTTTACTCGATCTCCTAAACGGTTAAAGATAGGACATCGCGGTTTTCTCCAGTGGATTTAGCACCTCATTTTACATAAAATAAGTCCTATAAGTCTACTCTCAAGAGTTAATAAAGGTACAAACAAATAAAATGTTTATATATCACATTTTCAAATATCTATTACTTTAAATTTTACTCGATCTCCTAAACGGTTAAAGATAGGACATCGCGGTTTTCACCAGTGGATTTAGCACCTCATTTTACATAAAATAAGTCCTATAAGTCTACTCTCAAGAGTTGATAAAGATACAAACGAATAAAATGTTTATATATCACATTTTTAAATATCTATTATTCTCCATTTTACTCGATCTCCTAAACGGTTAAAGATAAGACATCGCGGTTTTCACCAGTGGATTTAGCACCTCATTTTACATAAAATAAGTCTTATAAGTCTCCTCTCAAGAGTTGATAAAGGTACAAACGAATAAAATGTTTATATCTCACATTTTCAATTATCTATAGTTCTCCATTTTACTCGATCTCCTAAACGGTTAAAGATAGGATATCGCAATTTCTACTAGTGGATTTAGCACCTCATTTTACATAAAATAAGTCTTATAAGTCTACTCTCAAGAGTTGATAAAGGTACAAACGAATAAAATGTATATATCTCACATTTTCAATTATCTATTATTCTCCATTTTACTCGATCTCCTAAACGGTTAAAGATAGGACATCGCGGTTTTCATCAGTGGATTTAGCACCTCATTTTACATAAAATAAGTCTTATAAGTCCACTCTTAAGAGTTGATAAAGGAACAAACAAATAAAATGTTTATATCTCACATTTTCAAATATCTATTATTCTCCATTTTACTCGATCTCCTAAACGGTTAAAGATAGGACATCGCAATTTTTACTATTGGATTTAGCACCTCATTTTACATAAAATAAGTCTTATAAGTCTACTCTCAAGAGTTGATAAAGGTACGAACGAATAAAATATTTATATCTCACATTTTCAATTATCTATTATTCTCCATTTTACTCGATCTCCTAAACGGTTAAAGATAAGACTCCGCGGTTTTTACCAGTGGATTTAGCACCTCATTTTACATAAAATAAGTCCTATAAGTCTACTCTCAAGAGTTGATAAAGATACAAACGAATAAAATGTTTATATATCACATTTTTAAATATCTATTATTCTCCATTTTACTCGATCTCCTAAACGGTTAAAGATAGGACATCGCGGTTTTTACCAGTGGATTTAGCACCTCATTTTACATAAAATAAGTCCTATAAGTCTACTCTCAAGAGTTGATAAAGATACAAACGAATAAAATGTTTATATATCACATTTTTAAATATCTATTATTCTCCATTTTACTCGATCTCCTAAACGGTTAAAGATAGGACATCGCGGTTTTCTCCAGTGGATTAAGCACCTCATTTTACATAAAATAAGTCTTATAAGTCCACTCTCAACAGTTGATAAAGGTACAAACAAATAAAATGTTTATATCTCACATTTTCAATTATCTATTATTCTCCATTTTACTCGATCTCCTAAACGATTAAAGATAGGACATCGCAATTTTTACTAGTGGATTTAGCACCTCATTTTACATAAAATAAGTCTTATAAGTCTACTCTCAAGGGTTGATAAAGGTACAAACGAATAAAATGTTTATATATCACATTTTTAAATATCTATTATTCTCCATTTGACTCGATCTCCTAAACGGTTAAAGATAGGACATCGCGGTTTTCACCAGTGGATTAAGCAATTCATTTTACATAAAATAAGTCCTATAAGTCTACTCTCAAGAGTTGATAAAGATACAAACGAATAAAATGTTTATGTATCACATTTTCAAATATCTATTATTCTAAATTTTACTCGATCTCCTAAACGGTTAAAGATAGGATATCGCGGTTTTTACCAGTGGATTTAGCACCTCATTTTACATAAAATAAGTCTTATAAGTCCACTCTCAAGAGTTGATAAAGGTACAAACGAATAAAATGTTTATGTCTCACATTTTCAATTATCTATTATTCTCCATTTTACTCGATCTCCTAAACGGTTAAATTTAGGACATCGCGGTTTTTACCAGTGGATTAAGCACCTCATTTTACATAAAATAAGTCCTATTAGTCTACTCTCAAGAGTTGATAAAGGTACAAACGAATAAAATGTTTATATATCACATTTTCATATATCTATTATTCTCCATTTTACTCGATCTCCTAAACGGCTAAAGATAAGACATCGCGGTTTTCACCAGTGGATTAAGCACCTCATTTTACATAAAATAAATCCTATAAGTCTACTCTCAAGAGTTGATAAAGATACAAACGAATAAAATGTTTATATATCACATTTTCAAATATCTATTATTCTAAATTTTACTCGATCTCCTAAACGGTTAAAGATAGGACATCGCGGTTTTCACCAGTGGATTTAGCACCTCATTTTACATAAAATAAGTCTTATAAGTCTACTCTCAAGAGTTGATAAAGGTACAAACGAATAAAATGTTTATATATCACATTTTCAATTATCTATTATTCTCCATTTTACTCGATCTCCTAAACGGTTAAAGATAGGACATCGCGGTTTTCTCCAGTGGATTAAGCACCTCATTTTACATAAAATAAGTCCTATAAGTCTACTCTCAAGAGTTGATAAAGGTACAAACAAATAAAATGTTTATATATCACATTTTCAAATATCTATTACTTTAAATTTTACTCGATCTCCTAAACGGTTAAAGATAGGACATCGCGGTTTTCACCAGTGGATTGAGCACCTCATTTTACATAAAATAAGTCTTATAAGTCCACTCTTAAGAGTTGATAAAGGAACAAACGAATAAAATGTTTATATCTCACATTTTCAAATATCTATTTTTCTCCATTTTACTCGATCTCCTAAACGGTTAAAGATAGGACATCGCGGTTTTCTCCAGTGGATTTAGCACCTCATTTTACATAAAATAAGTCCCATAAGTCTACTCTCAAGAGTTGATAAAGGTACAAACAAATAAAATGTTTATATATCACATTTTCAAATATCTATTACTTTAAATTTTACTCGATCTCCTAAACGGTTAAAGATAGGACATCGCGGTTTTCACCAGTAAATTTAGCACCTCATTTTACATAAAATAAGTCCTATAAGTCTACTCTCAAGAGTTGATAAAGATACAAACGAATAAAATGTTTATATATCACATTTTTAAATATCTATTATTCTCCATTTTACTCGATCTCCTAAACGGTTAAAGATAAGACATCGCGGTTTTCACCAGTGGATTTAGCACCTCATTTTACATAAAATAAGTCTTATAAGTCTACTCTCAAGAGTTGATAAAGGTACAAACGAATAAAATGTATATATCTCACATTTTCAATTATCTATTATTCTCCATTTTACTCGATCTCCTAAAGGGTTAAAGATAAGACATCGCGGTTTTTACCAGTGGATTTAGCACCTCATTTTACATAAAATAAGTCCTATAAGTCTAATCTCAAGAGTTGATTAAGGTACAAACGAATAAAATGTTTATATATCACATTTTCATATATCTATTATTCTCCATTTTACTCGATCTCCTAAACGGCTAAAGATAAGACATCGCGGTTTTCACCAGTGGATTAAGCACCTCATTTTACATAAAATAAATCCTATAAGTCTACTCTCAAGAGTTGATAAAGATACAAACGAATAAAATGTTTATATATCACATTTTCAAATATCTATTATTCTAAATTTTACTCGATCTCCTAAACGGTTAAAGATAGGACATCGCGGTTTTCACCAGTGGATTTAGCACCTCATTTTACTTAAAATAAG
This sequence comes from Silvanus unidentatus, assembly GCA_963930825.1. Taxonomy (NCBI): domain Eukaryota; kingdom Metazoa; phylum Arthropoda; class Insecta; order Coleoptera; family Silvanidae; genus Silvanus; species Silvanus unidentatus. The sequence goes on along the minus strand of OZ005759.1, from coordinate 14,056,736 downwards.
TCTTATAAGTCTACTCTCAAGAGTTGATAAAGGTACAAACGAATAAAATGTTTATATATCACATTTTCAATTATCTATTATTCTCCATTTTACTCGATCTCCTAAACGGTTAAAGATAGGACATCGCGGTTTTCTCCAGTGGATTAAGCACCTCATTTTACATAAAATAAGTCCTATAAGTCTACTCTCAAGAGTTGATAAAGGTACAAACAAATAAAATGTTTATATATCACATTTTCAAATATCTATTACTTTAAATTTTACTCGATCTCCTAAACGGTTAAAGATAGGACATCGCGGTTTTCACCAGTGGATTGAGCACCTCATTTTACATAAAATAAGTCTTATAAGTCCACTCTTAAGAGTTGATAAAGGAACAAACGAATAAAATGTTTATATCTCACATTTTCAAATATCTATTTTTCTCCATTTTACTCGATCTCCTAAACGGTTAAAGATAGGACATCGCGGTTTTCTCCAGTGGATTTAGCACCTCATTTTACATAAAATAAGTCCCATAAGTCTACTCTCAAGAGTTGATAAAGGTACAAACAAATAAAATGTTTATATATCACATTTTCAAATATCTATTACTTTAAATTTTACTCGATCTCCTAAACGGTTAAAGATAGGACATCGCGGTTTTCACCAGTGGATTTAGCACCTCATTTTACATAAAATAAGTCCTATAAGTCTACTCTCAAGAGTTGATAAAGATACAAACGAATAAAATGTTTATATATCACATTTTTAAATATCTATTATTCTCCATTTTACTCGATCTCCTAAACGGTTAAAGATAAGACATCGCGGTTTTCACCAGTGGATTTAGCACCTCATTTTACATAAAATAAGTCTTATAAGTCTCCTCTCAAGAGTTGATAAAGGTACAAACGAATAAAATGTTTATATCTCACATTTTCAATTATCTATAGTTCTCCATTTTACTCGATCTCCTAAACGGTTAAAGATAGGACATCGCAATTTCTACTAGTGGATTTAGCACCTCATTTTACATAAAATAAGTCTTATAAGTCTACTCTCAAGAGTTGATAAAGGTACAAACGAATAAAATGTATATATCTCACATTTTCAATTATCTATTATTCTCCATTTTACTCGATCTCCTAAAGGGTTAAAGATAAGACATCGCGGTTTTTACCAGTGGATTTAGCACCTCATTTTACATAAAATAAGTCCTATAAGTCTAATCTCAAGAGTTGATTAAGGTACAAACGAATAAAATGTTTATATATCACATTTTCAAATATCTATTACTCTAAATTTTACTTGATGTCCTAAACGGTTAAAGATTGGACATCGCGGTTTTCACCAGTGGACTTAGCACATCATTTTACATAAAATAAGTTCTATAAGTCTACTCTCAAGTGTTGATAAAGGTACAAACGAATAAAATGTATATATATCACATTTTCAAATATCTATTATTTTAATTTTACTCGATCTCCTAAACGGTTAAAGATAGGACATCGCGGTTTTCATCAGTGGATTTAGCACCTCATTTTACATAAAATAAGTCTTATAAGTCTTCTCTCAAGGGTTGATAAAGGTACAAACGAATAAAATGTTTATATCTCACATTTTCAATTATCTATTATTCTTCATTTTACTCGATCTCCTAAACGGTTAAAGATAGGACATCGCGGTTATTACCAGTGGATTTAGCACCTCATTTTACATAAAATAAGTCTTATAAGTCTACTCTCAAGAGTTGATAAAGATACAAACGAATAAAATGTTTATATATCACATTTTTAAATATCTATTATTCTCCATTTTACTCGATCTCCTAAACGGTTAAAGATAGGACATCGCGGTTTTCTCCAGTGGATTAAGCACCTCATTTTTCATTAAATAAGTCCTATAAGTCTACTCTCAAGAGTTGATAAAGGTACAAACGAATAAAATGTTTATATATCACATTTTTAAATATCTATTATTCTCCATTTTACTCGACCTCCTAAACGGTTAAAGATAGGACATCGCGGTTTTCTCCAGTGGATTAAGCACCTCATTTTTCATTAAATAAGTCCTATAAGTCTACTCTCAAGAGTTGATAAAGGTACAAACGAATAAAATGTTTATATATCACATTTTTAAATATCTATTATTCTCCATTTTACTCGATCTCCTAAACGGTTAAAGATAGGACATCGCGGTTTTCACCAGTGAATTAAGCAGTTCTTTTTACATAAAATAAGTCCTATAAGTCTACTCTCAAGAGTTGATAAAGGTACAAACGAATAAAATGTTTATGTTTCACATTTTCAAATATCTATTATTCTAAATTTTACTCGATCTCCTAAACGGTTAAAGATAGGACATCGCAATTTCTACTAGTGGATTTAGCACCTCATTTTACATAAAATAAGTCTTATAAGTCTACTCTCAAGAGTTGATAAAGGTACAAACGAATAAAATGTTTATATATCACATTTTTAAATATCTATTATTCTCCATTTTACTCGATCTCCTAAACGGTTAAAGATAGGACATCGCGGTTTTCTCCAGTGGATTAAGCACCTCATTTTTCATTAAATAAGTCCTATAAGTCTACTCTCAAGAGTTGATAAAGGTACAAACGAATAAAATGTTTATATATCACATTTTTAAATATCTATTATTCTCCATTTTACTCGATCTCCTAAACGGTTAAAGATAGGACATCGCGGTTTTCTCCAGTAAATTAAGCACCTCATTTTTCATTAAATAAGTCCTATAAGTCTACTCTCAAGAGTTGATAAAGGTACAAACGAATAAAATGTTTATGTTTCACATTTTCAAATATCTATTATTCTAAATTTTACTCGATCTCCTAAACGGTTAAAGATAGGACATCGCAATTTCTACTAGTGGATTTAGCACCTCATTTTACATAAAATAAGTCTTATAAGTCTACTCTCAAGAGTTGATAAAGGTACAAACGAATAAAATGTTTATATCTCACATTTTCAATTATCTATTACTCTAAATTTTACTTGATAGGACATCGCGGTTTTCACCAGTGGATTTAGCACCTCATTTTACATAAAATAAGTTCTATAAGTCTACTCTCAAGGGTTGATAAAGGTACAAACGAATAAAATGTATATATATATCACATTTTCAAATATCTATTATTTTAATTTTACTCGATCTCCTAAACGGTTAAAGATAGGACATCGCGGTTTTCATCAGTGGATTTAGCACCTCATTTTACATAAAATAAGTCTTATAAGTCCACTCTTAAGAGTTGATAAAGGAACAAACAAATAAAATGTTTATATCTCACATTTTCAAATATCTATTATTCTCCATTTTACTCGATCTCCTAAACGGTTAAAGATAGGACATCGCAATTTTTACTATTGGATTTAGCACCTCATTTTACATAAAAGAAGTCTTATAAGTCTACTCTCAAGAGTTGATAAAGGTACGAACGAATAAAATATTTATATCTCACATTTTCAAATATCTATTATTCTAAATTTTACTCGATCTCCTAAACGGTTAAAGATAGGACATCGCGGTTTTCACCAGTGGATTTAGCACCTCATTTTACATAGAATAACTCCTACAAGTCTACTCTCAAGAGTTGATAAAGGTACAAACGAATCTAATGTTTATATATCACATATTCAAATATCTATTATTCTCCATTTTACTCGATCTCCTAAACGGTTAAAGATTGGACATCGCGGTTTTCACCAGTGGATTTAGCACCTCATTTTACATAAAATAAGTCCTATAAGTCTACTCTCAAGAGTTGATAAAGGTACAAACGAATAAAATGTTTATATATCACATTTTCAAATATCTATTACTCTAAATTTTACTTGATAGGACATCGCGGTTTTCACCAGTGGATTTAGCACCTCATTTTACATAAAATAAGTCTTATAAGTCCACTCTCAACAGTTGATAAAGGTACAAACAAATAAAATGTTTATATCTCACATTTTCAATTATCTATTATTCTCCATTTTACTCGATCTCCTAAACGATTAAAGATAGGACATCGCAATTTTTACTAGTGGATTTAGCACCTCATTTTACATAAAATAAGTCTTATAAGTCTACTCTCAAGGGTTGATAAAGGTACAAACGAATAAAATGTTTATATATCACATTTTTAAATATCTATTATTTTAATTTTACTCGATCTCCTAAACGGTTAAAGATAGGACATCGCGGTTTTCATCAGTGGATTTAGCACCTCATTTTACATAAAATAAGTCTTATAAGTCCACTCTTAAGAGTTGATAAAGGAACAAACAAATAAAATGTTTATATCTCACATTTTCAAATATCTATTATTCTCCATTTTACTCGATCTCCTAAACGATTAAAGATAGGACATCGCAATTTTTACTAGTGGATTTAGCACCTCATTTTACATAAAATATGTCCTGTAAGTCTACTCTCAAGAGTTGATAAAGATACAAACGAAAAAAATGTTTATGTATCACATTTTCAAATATCTATTATTCTAAATTTTACTCGATCTCCTAAACGGTTAAAGATAGGACATCGCGGTTTTCACCAGTGGATTGAGCACCTCATTTTACATAAAATAAGTCTTATAAGTCCACTCTTAAGAGTTGATAAAGGAACAAACAAATAAAATGTTTATATCTCACATTTTCAAATATCTATTATTCTCCATTTTACTCGATCTCCTAAACGGTTAAAGATAGGACATCGCGGTTTTCACCAGTGGATTAAGCACCTCATTTTACATAAAATAAGTCCTGTAAGTCTACTCTCAAGAGTTGATAAAGATACAAACGAAAAAAATGTTTATGTATCACATTTTCAAATATCTATTATTCTAAATTTTACTCGATCTCCTAAACGGTTAAAGATAGGACATCGCGGTTTTCACCAGTGGATTTAGCACCTCATTTTACATAGAATAACTCCTACAAGTCTACTCTCAAGAGTTGATAAAGGTACAAACGAATCTAATGTTTATATATCACATATTCAAATATCTATTATTCTCCATTTTACTCGATCTCCTAAACGGTTAAAGATTGGACATCGCGGTTTTCACCAGTGGATTTAGCACCTCATTTTACATAAAATAAGTCCTATAAGTCTACTCTCAAGAGTTGATAAAGGTACAAACGAATAAAATGTTTATATATCACATTTTCAAATATCTATTACTCTAAATTTTACTTGATAGGACATCGCGGTTTTCACCAGTGGATTTAGCACCTCATTTTACATAAAATAAGTCTTATAAGTCCACTCTCAACTGTTGATAAAGGTACAAACAAATAAAATGTTTATATCTCACATTTTCAATTATCTATTATTCTCCATTTTACTCGATCTCCTAAACGATTAAAGATAGGACATCGCAATTTTTACTAGTGGATTTAGCACCTCATTTTACATAAAATAAGTCTTATAAGTCTACTCTCAAGGGTTGATAAAGGTACAAACGAATAAAATGTTTATATATCACATTTTTAAATATCTATTATTCTCCATTTTACTCGATCTCCTAAACGGTTAAAGATAGGACATCGCGGTTTTCACCAGTGGATTAAGCAATTCATTTTACATAAAATAAGTCCTATAAGTCTACTCTCAAGAGTTGATAAAGATACAAACGAATAAAATGTTTATGTATCACATTTTCAAATATCTATTATTCTAAATTTTACTCGATCTCCTAAACGGTTAAAGATAGGATATCGCGGTTTTTACCAGTGGATTTAGCACCTCATTTTACATAAAATAAGTCTTATAAGTCCACTCTCAAGAGTTGATAAAGGTACAAACGAATAAAATGTTTATGTCTCACATTTTCAATTATCTATTATTCTCCATTTTACTCGATCTCCTAAACGGTTAAAGATAGGACATCGCAATTTTTACTAGTGGATTTAGCACCTCATTTTACATAAAATAAGTCTTATAAGTCTACTCTCAAGGGTTGATAAAGGTACAAACGAATAAAATGTTTATATCTCACATTTTCAATTATCTATTATTCTCCATTTTACTCGATCTCCTAAACGGTTAAAGATAGGACATCGCGGTTTTTACCAGTGGATTTAGCACCTCATTTTACATAAAATAAGTCCTATTAGTCTACTCTCAAGAGTTGATAAAGGTACAAACGAATAAAATGTTTATATATCACATTTTCATATATCTATTATTCTCCATTTTACTCGATCTCCTAAACGGCTAAAGATAAGACATCGCGGTTTTCACCAGTGGATTAAGCACCTCATTTTACATAAAATAAATCCTATAAGTCTACTCTCAAGAGTTGATAAAGATACAAACGAATAAAATGTTTATATATCACATTTTCAAATATCTATTATTCTAAATTTTACTCGATCTCCTAAACGGTTAAAGATAGGACATCGCGGTTTTCACCAGTGGATTAAGCAGTTCATTTTACATAAAATAAGTCCTATAAGTCTACTCTCAAGAGTTGATAAAGATACAAACGAATAAAATGTTTATGTATCACATTTTCAAATATCTATTATTCTCCATTTTACTCGATCTCCTAAACGGTTAAAGATATTACATCGCGGTTTTCACCAGTGGATTTAGCACCTCATTTTGTATTAAATAAGTCCTATAAGTCTACTCTCAAGAGTTGATAAAGGTACAAACGAATAAAATGTTTATATATCACATTTTTAAATATCTATTATTCTCCATTTTACACGATCTCCTAAACGGCTAAAGATAGGACATCGCGGTTTTCACCAGTGGATTTAGCACCTCATTTTACATAAAATAAGTCTTATAAGTCTACTCTCAAGAGTTGATAAAGGTACAAACGAATAAAATGTTTATATATCACATTTTCAAATATCTATTATTCTAAATTTTACTCGATCTCCTAAACGGTTAAAGATATTACATCGCGGTTTTCACCAGTGGATTTAGCACCTCATTTTGTATTAAATAAGTCCTATAAGTCTACTCTCAAGAGTTAATAAAGGTACACACGAATAGATTGTTTATATATCACATTTTCAAATATATATTATTCTCCATTTTACTCGATCTCCTAAACGGTTAAAGATAGGACATCGCGGTTTTCTCCAGTAGATTTAGCACCTCATTTTACATAAAATAAGTCCTATAAGTCTACTCTCAAGAGTTGATAAAGGTACAAACAAATAAAATGTTTATATATCACATTTTCAAATATCTATTACTCTAAATTTTACTCGATCTCCTAAACGGTTAAAGATAGGACATCGCGGTTTTCACCAGTGGATTTAGCACCTCATTTTACATAAAATAAGTCCTATAAGTCTACTCTCAAGAGTTGATAAAGATACAAACGAATAAAATGTTTATATATCACATTTTTAAATATCTATTATTCTCCATTTTACTTGATCTCCTAAACGGTTAAAGATAGGACAACGCGGTTTTCACCAGTGGATTTAGCACCTCATTTTACATAAAATAAGTCCTATAAGTCTACTCTCAAGAGTTGATAAAGATACAAACGAATAAAATGTTTATATATCACATTTTTAAATATCTATTATTCTCCATTTTACTCGATCTCCTAAACGGTTAAAGATAGCACATCGCGGTTTTCACCAGTGGATTTAGCACCTCATTTTACATAAAATAAGTCCTATAAGTCTACTCTCAAGAGTTGATAAAGATACAAACGAATAAAATGTTTATATATCACATTTTCAAATATCTATTATTCTAAATTTTACTCGATCTCCTAAACGGTTAAAGATATTACATCGCGGTTTTCACCAGTGGATTTAGCACCTCATTTTGTATTAAATAAGTCCTATAAGTCTACTCTCAAGAGTTGATAAAGGTACAAACGAATAGAATGTTTATATATCACATTTTCAAATATATATTATTCTCCATTTTACTCGATCTCCTAAACGGTTAAAGATAGGACATCGCGGTTTTCTCCAGTGGATTTAGCACCTCATTTTACATAAAATAAGTCCTATAAGTCTACTCTCAAGAGTTGATAAAGGTACACACAAATAAAATGTTTATATATCACATTTTCAAATATCTATTACTCTAAATTTTACTCGATCTCCTAAACGGTTAAAGATAGGACATCGCGGTTTTCACCAGTGGATTTAGCACCTCATTTTACATAAAATAAGTCCTATAAGTCTACTCTCAAGAGTTGATAAAGATACAAACGAATAAAATGTTTATATATCACATTTTTAAATATCTATTATTCTCCATTTTACTTGATCTCCAGAACGGTTAAAGATAGGACATCGCGGTTTTCTCCAGTGGATTTAGCACCTCATTTTACATAAAATAAGTCCTATAAGTCTACTCTCAAGAGTTGATAAAGATACAAACGAATAAAATGTTTATATATCACATTTTTAAATATCTATTATTTTCCATTTTACTCGATTTCCTAAACGGTTAAAGATAGGACATCGCGGTTTTCTCCAGTGGATTAAGCACCTCATTTTACATTAAATAAGTTCTATAAGTCCACTCTTAAGAGTTGATAAAGGTACAAACGAATAAAATGTTTTATATCACATTTTTAAATATCTATTATTCTCCATTTTACTCGATCTCCTAAACGGTTAAAGATAGGACATCGCGGTTTTCACCAGTTGATTAAGCACTTCATTTTACATAAAATAAGTCCTATAAGTCTACTCTCAAGAGTTGATAAAGATACAAACGAATAAAATGTTTATATCTCACATTTTCAAATATCTATTATTCTCCATTCTACTCGATCTCCTAAACGGTTAAAGATAGGACATCGCGGTTTTCACCAGTGGATTTAGCACTTCATTTTACATAAAATAAGTCCTATAAGTCTACTCTCAAGAGTTGATAAAGATACAAACGAATAAAATGTTTATATCTCACATTTTCAAATATCTATTATTCTCCATTCTACTCGATCTCCTAAACGGTTAAAGATAGGACATCGCGGTTTTCACCAGTGGACTTAGCACATCATTTTACATAAAATAAGTTCTATAAGTCTACTCTCAAGTGTTGATAAAGGTACAAACGAATAAAATGTTTATATCTCACATTTTCAAATATCTATTATTCTCCATTCTACTCGATCTCCTAAACGGTTAAAGATAGGACATCGCGGTTTTCACCAGTGGATTTAGCACCTTATTTTACATAAAATAAGTCTTATAAGTCTACTCTCAAGAGTTGATAAAGGTACAAACGAATAAAATGTTTATATATCACATTTTCAAATATATATTATTCTCCATTTTACTCGATCTCCTAAACGGTTAAAGATAGGACATCACGGTTTTCACCAGTTGATTAAGCACTTCATTTTACATAAAATAAGTCCTATAAGTCTACTCTCAAGAGTTGATAAAGATACAAACGAATAAAATGTTTATGTATCACATTTTCAAATATCTATTATTTTAAATTTTACTCGATCTCCTAAACGGTTAAAGATAGGACATCGCGGTTTTCACCAGTGGATTTAGCACCTCATTTTACATAAAATAAGTCTTATAAGTCTACTCTCAAGGGTTGATAAAGGTACAAACGAATAAAATGTTTATTTCTCACATTTTCAATTATCTATTATTTTTCATTTTACTCGATCTCCTAAACGGTTAAAGATAGGACATCGCGGTTATTACCAGTGGATTTAGCACCTCATTTTACATAAAATAAGTCCTATAAGTCTATTCTCAAGAGTTGATAAAGGTACAAACGAATAAAATGTTTATATATCACATTTTCAAATATCTATTATTCTCCATTTTACTTGATCTCCTAAACGGTTAAAGATAGGACATCGCGGTTTTCACCAGTTGATTAAGCACTTCATTTTACATAAAATAAGTCCTATAAGTCTACTCTCAAGAGTTGATAAAGGTACAAACGAATAAAATGTTTATATATCACATTTTCAAATATCTATTATTCTAAATTTTACTCGATCTCCTAAACGGTTAAAGATATTACATCGCGGTTTTCACCAGTGGATTTAGCACCTCATTTTGTATTAAATAAGTCCTATAAGTCTACTCTCAAGAGTTGATAAAGGTACAAACGAATAGAATGTTTATATATCACATTTTCAAATATATATTATTCTCCATTTTACTCGATCTCCTAAACGGTTAAAGATAGGACATCGCGGTTTTCTCCAGTGGATTTAGCACCTCATTTTACATAAAATAAGTCCTATAAGTCTACTCTCAAGAGTTGATAAAGGTACACACAAATAAAATGTTTATATATCACATTTTCAAATATCTATTACTCTAAATTTTACTCGATCTCCTAAACGGTTAAAGATAGGACATCGCGGTTTTCACCAGTGGATTTAGCACCTCATTTTACATAAAATAAGTCCTATAAGTCTACTCTCAAGAGTTGATAAAGATACAAACGAATAAAATGTTTATATATCACATTTTTAAATATCTATTATTCTCCATTTTACTTGATCTCCTAAACGGTTAAAGATAGGACATCGCGGTTTTCTCCAGTGGATTTAGCACCTCATTTTACATAAAATAAGTCCTATAAGTCTACTCTCAAGAGTTGATAAAGATACAAACGAATAAAATGTTTATATATCACATTTTTAAATATCTATTATTTTCCATTTTACTCGATTTCCTAAACGGTTAAAGATAGGACATCGCGGTTTTCTCCAGTGGATTAAGCACCTCATTTTACATTAAATAAGTTCTATAAGTCTACTCTTAAGAGTTGATAAAGGTACAAACGAATAAAATGTTTTATATCACATTTTTAAATATCTATTATTCTCCATTTTACTCGATCTCCTAAACGGTTAAAGATAGGACATCGCGGTTTTCACCAGTTGATTAAGCACTTCATTTTACATAAAATAAGTCCTATAAGTCTACTCTCAAGAGTTGATAAAGATACAAACGAATAAAATGTTTATGTATCACATTTTCAAATATCTATTATTTTAAATTTTACTCGATCTCCTAAACGGTTAAAGATAGGACATCGCGGTTTTCACCAGTGGATTTAGCACCTCATTTTACATAAAATAAGTCTTATAAGTCTACTCTCAAGAGTTGATAAAGGTACAAACGAATAAAATGTTTATATCTCACATTTTCAATTATCTATTATTCTCTATTTTACTCGATCTCCTAAACGGTTAAAGATAGGACATCGCAATTTTTACTAGTGGATTTAGCACCTCATTTTACATAAAATAAGTCTTATAAGTCTACTCTCAAGGGTTGATAAAGGTACAAACGAATAAAATGTTTATTTCTCACATTTTCAATTATCTATTATTTTTCATTTTACTCGATCTCCTAAACGGTTAAAGATAGGACATCGCGGTTATTACCAGTGGATTTAGCACCTCATTTTACATAAAATAAGTCCTATAAGTCTACTCTCAAGAGTTGATAAAGGTACAAACGAATAAAATGTTTATATATCACATTTTCAAATATCTATTATTCTCCATTTTACTTGATCTCCTAAACGGTTAAAGATAAGACATCGCGGTTTTCACCAGTGGATTTAGCACCTCATTTTGTATTAAATAAGTCCTATAAGTCTACTCTCAAGAGTTGATAAAGGTACACACAAATAAAATGTTTATATATCACATTTTCAAATATCTATTACTCTAAATTTTACTCGATCTCCTAAACGGTTAAAGATAGGACATCGCGGTTTTCACCAGTGGATTTAGCACCTCATTTTACATAAAATAAGTCCTATAAGTCTACTCTCAAGAGTTGATAAAGATACAAACGAATAAAATGTTTATATATCACATTTTTAAATATCTATTATTCTCCATTTTACTTGATCTCCTAAACGGTTAAAGATAGGACATCGCGGTTTTCTCCAGTGGATTTAGCACCTCATTTTACATAAAATAAGTCCTATAAGTCTACTCTCAAGAGTTGATAAAGATACAAACGAATAAAATGTTTATATATCACATTTTTAAATATCTATTATTTTCCATTTTACTCGATTTCCTAAACGGTTAAAGATAGGACATCGCGGTTTTCTCCAGTGGATTAAGCACCTCATTTTACATTAAATAAGTTCTATAAGTCTACTCTTAAGAGTTGATAAAGGTACAAACGAATAAAATGTTTTATATCACATTTTTAAATATCTATTATTCTCCATTTTACTCGATCTCCTAAACGGTTAAAGATAGGACATCGCGGTTTTCACCAGTTGATTAAGCACTTCATTTTACATAAAATAAGTCCTATAAGTCTACTCTCAAGAGTTGATAAAGATACAAACGAATAAAATGTTTATGTATCACATTTTCAAATATCTATTATTTTAAATTTTACTCGATCTCCTAAACGGTTAAAGATAGGACATCGCGGTTTTCACCAGTGGATTTAGCACCTCATTTTACATAAAATAAGTCTTATAAGTCTACTCTCAAGAGTTGATAAAGGTACAAACGAATAAAATGTTTATATCTCACATTTTCAATTATCTATTATTCTCTATTTTACTCGATCACCTAAACGGTTAAAGATAAAACATCGCAATTTTTACTAGTGGATTTAGCACCTCATTTTACATAAAATAAGTCTTATAAGTCTACTCTCAAGGGTTGATAAAGGTACAAACGAATAAAATGTTTATTTCTCACATTTTCAATTATCTATTATTTTTCATTTTACTCGATCTCCTAAACGGTTAAAGATAGGACATCGCGGTTATTACCAGTGGATTTAGCACCTCATTTTACATAAAATAAGTTCTATAAGTCTACTCTCAAGTGTTGATAAAGGTACAAACGAATAAAATGTTTATATATCACATTTTCAAATATCTATTACTCTAAATTTTACTTGATGTCCTAAACTGTTAAAGATAGGACATCGCGGTTTTCACCAGAGGATTTAGCACCTCATTTTACATAAAATAAGTCCTATAAGTCTACTCTCAAGAGTTCATAAAGGTACAAACGAATAAAATGTTTATATATCACATTTTCAAATATCTATTACTCTAAATTTTACTCGATCTCCTAAACGGTTAAAGATAGGACATCGCGGTTATCACCAGTGGATTTAGCACCTCATTTTACATAAAATAAGTCCTATAAGTCTACTCTCAAGAGTTCATAAAGGTACAAACGAATAAAATGTTTATATATCACATTTTCAAATATCTATTACTCTAAATTTTACTCGATCTCCTAAACGGTTAAAGATAGGACATCGCGGTTATCACCAGTGGATTTAGCACCTCATTTTACATAAAATAAGTCTTATAAGTCTACTCTCAAGAGTTGATAAAGGTACAAAAGGATAAAATGTTTATATATCACATTTTCAAATATCTATTATTCTAAATTTTACTCGATCTCCTAAACGGTTAAAGATAGGACATCGCGGTTATCACCAGTGGATTTAGCACCTCATTTTACATAAAATAAGTCCTATAAGTCTACTCTCAAGAGTTCATAAAGGTACAAACGAATAAAATGTTTATATATCACATTTTCAAATATCTATTACTCTAAATTTTACTTGATGTCCTAAACTGTTAAAGATTGGACATCGCGGTTTTCACCAGTGGACTTAGCACATCATTTTACATAAAATAAGTTCTATAAGTCTACTCTCAAGTGTTGATAAAGGTACAAACGAATAAAATGTTTATATATCACATTTTCAAATATCTATTATTCTCCATTTTACTCGATCTCCTAAACGGTTAAAGATAAGACATCGCGGTTTTCACCAGTATATTAAGCACCTCATTTTACATAAAATATGTCCTATAAGTCTACTCTCAAGTGTTGATAAAGATACAAACGAATAAAATGTTTATATATCACATTTTCAAATATCTATTATTCTCCATTTTACTCGATCTCCTAAACGGTTAAAGATAGGACATCGCGGTTTTTACCAGTGGATTTAGCACCTCATTTTACATAAAATAAGTATTATAAGTCTACTCTCAAGAGTTGATAAAGGTACAAACGAATAAAATGTTTATATATCACATTTTCAAATATCTATTATTTTAATTTTACTCGATCTCCTAAACGGTTAAAGAATGGACATCGCGGTTTTCACCAGTGGATTTAGCACCTCGTTTTACATAAAATAAGTCCTATAAGTCTACTCTCAAGAGTTGATAAAGGTACAAACGAATAAAATGTTTATATATCACATTTTCAAATATCTATTATTCTAAATTTTACTTGATCTCCTAAACGGTTAAAGATAAGACATCGCGGTTTTCACCAGTGGATTTAGCACCTCATTTTACATAAAATAAGTATTATAAGTCTACTCTCAAGAGTTGATAAAGATACAAACGAATAAAATGTTTATGTATCACATTTTCAAATATCTATTATTCTAAATTTTACTCGATCTCCTAAACGGTTAAAGATAGGACATCGCGGTTTTCACCAGTGGATTTAGCACCTTATTTTACATAAAATAAGTCTTATAAGTCTACTCTCAAGAGTTGATAAATATACAAACGAATAAAATGTTTATATATCACATTTTTAAATATCTATTATTCTCCATTTTACTCGATCTCCTAAACGCTTAAAGATAGGACATCGCGGTTTTCACCAGTGGATTTAGCACCTCATTTTATATAGAATAAGTCCTACAAGTCTACTCTCAAGAGTTGATAAAGGTACAAACGAATAAAATGTTTATATATCACATTTTCAAATATCTATTATTCTAAATTTTACTTGATCTCCTAAACGGTTAAAGATAAGACATCGCGGTTTTCACCAGTGGATTAAGCACCTCATTTTACATAAAATAAGTCCTATAAGTCTACTCTCAAGAGTTGATAAAGATACAAACGAATAAAATGTTTATATATCACATTTTCAAATATCTATTATTCTCCATTTTACTCGATCTCCTAAACGGTTAAAAATAGGACATCGCGGTTTTCACCAATGGATTAAGCACCTCATTTTACATAAAATAAGTCCTATAAGTCTACTCTCAAGAGTTGATAAAGATACAAACGAATAAAATGTTTATGTATCACATTTTCAAATATCTATTATTCTAAATTTTACTCGATCTCCTAAACGGTTAAAGATAGAACATCGCGGTTTTCTCCAGTCGATTTAGCACCTCATTTTATATAAAATAAGTCTTATAAGTCTACTCTTAAGAGTTGATAAAGGTACAAACGAATAAAATGTTCATGTATCACATTTTCAAATATCTATTATTCTCCATTTTACTCGATCTCCTAAACGATTAAAGATAGGACATCGCGGTATTCACCAGTGGATTTAGCACCTCATTTTACATAAAATAAGTCCTATAAGTCTACTCTCAAGGGTTGATAAAGGTACAAACGAATAAAATGTTTATGTATCACATTTTTAAATATCTATTATTCTCCATTTTACTCGATCTTCTAAACGGTTAAAGATAGGAAATCGCGGTTTTCACCAGTGGACTTAGCACATCATTTTACATAAAATAAGTTCTATAAGTCTACTCTCAAGTGTTGATAAAGGTACAAACGAATAAAATGTTTATATATCACATTTTCAAATATCTATTATTTTAATTTTACTCGATCTCCTAAACGGTTAATGATTGGACATCGCGGTTTTTACCACTGGATTTAGCACCTCATTTTACATAAAATAAGTCCAATAAGTCTACTCTCAAGTGTTGAAAAAAGTACAAACGAATAAAATGTTTATACATCACATTTTCAAATATCTATTATTTTAATTTTACTCGATCTCCTAAACGGTTAAAGATAGGACATCGCGGTTTTCACCAGAGGATTTAGCACCTCATTTTACATAAAATAAGTTCTATAAGTCTACTCTCAAGTGTTGATAAAGGTACAAACGAATAAAATGTTTATATATCACATTTTCAAATATCTATTTTTTTTAATTTTACTCGATCTCCTAAACGGTTAAAGATAGGACATCGCGGTATTCACCAGTGGATTTAGCACCTCATTTTACATAAAATAAGTCCTATAAGTCTACTCTCAAGGGTTGATAAAGGTACAAACGAATAAAATGTTTATGTATCACATTTTTAAATATCTATTATTCTCCATTTTACTCGATCTCCTAAACGGTTAAAGATAGGACATCGCGGTTTTCACCAGTGGACTTAGCACATCATTTTACATAAAATAAGTTCTATAAGTCTACTCTCAAGTGTTGATAAAGGTACAAACGAATAAAATGTTTATATATCACATTTTCAAATATCTATTATTTTAATTTTACTCGATCTCCTAAACGGTTAATGATTGGACATCGCGGTTTTTACCACTGGATTTAGCACCTCATTTTACATAAAATAAGTCCTATAAGTCTACTCTCAAGTGTTGATAAAAGTACAAACGAATAAAATGTTTATACATCACATTTTCAAATATCTATTATTTTAATTTTACTCGATCTCCTAAACGGTTAAAGATAGGACATCGCGGTTTTCACCAGAGGATTTAGCACCTCATTTTACATAAAATAAGTTCTATAAGTCTACTCTCAAGTGTTGATAAAGGTACAAACGAATAAAATGTTTATATATCACATTTTCATATATCTATTTTTTTTAATTTTACTCGATCTCCTAAACGGTTAAAGATAGGACCTCGCGGTTTTCTCCAGTGGATTAAGCACCTCATTTTACATTAAATAAGTCCTATAAGTCTACTCTCAAGAGTTGATAAAGGTACAAACGAATAAAATGTTTATATATCACATTTTTAAATATCTATTATTCTCCATTTTACTCGATCTCCTAAACGGTTAAAGATAGGACATCGCGGTTTTCACCGGTGGATTAAGCACCTCATTTTACATAAAATAAGTCCTATAAGTCTACTCTCAAGAGTTGATAAAGATACAAACGAATAAAATGTTTATATATCACATTTTTAAATATCTATTATTCTAAATTTTACTCGATCTCCTAAACGGTTAAAGATAGGACATCGCGGTTTTCACCAGTGGATTTAGCACCTCATTTTATATAGAATAAGTCCTACAAGTCTACTCTCAAGAGTTGATAAAGGTACAAACGAATCTAATGTTTATATATCACATTTTCAAATATCTATTATTCTCCATTTTTCTCGATCTCCTAAACGGTTAAAGATTGGACATCGCGGTTTTCACCAGTGGATTTAGCACCTCATTTTACATAAAATAAGTCCTATAAGTCTACTCTCAAGAGTTGATAAAGGTACAAACGAATAAAATGTTTATATATCACATTTTCAAATATCTATTATTTTAATTTTACTCGATCTCCTAAACGGTTAAAGAATGGACATCGCGGTTTTCACCAGTGGATTTAGCACCTCGTTTTACATAAAATAAGTCCTATAAGTCTACTCTTAAGAGTTGATAAAGGTACAAACGAATAAAATGTTTATGTATCACATTTTCAAATATCTATTATTCTCCATTTTACTCGATCTCCTAAACGATTAAAGATAGGACATCGGGGTATTCACCAGTGGATTTAGCACCTCATTTTACATAAAATAAGTCCTATAAGTCTACTCTCAAGGGTTGATAAAGGTACAAACGAATAAAATGTTTATGTATCACATTTTTAAATATCTATTATTCTCCATTTTACTCGATCTCCTAAACGGTTAATGATTGGACATCGCGGTTTTTACCACTGGATTTAGCACCTCATTTTACATAAAATAAGTCCTATAAGTCTACTCTCAAGTGTTGATAAAAGTACAAACGAATAAAATGTTTATATATCACATTTTCATATATCTATTATTTTAATTTTACTCGATCTCCTAAACGGTTAATGATTGGACATCGCGGTTTTTACCACTGGATTTAGCACCTCATTTTACATAAAATAAGTCCTATAAGTCTACTCTCAAGTGTTGATAAAAGTACAAACGAATAAAATGTTTATACATCACATTTTCAAATATCTATTATTTTAATTTTACTCGATCTCCTAAACGGTTAAAGATAGGACATCGCGGTTTTCACCAGAGGATTTAGCACCTTATTTTACATAAAATAAGTTCTATAAGTCTACTCTCAAGTGTTGATAAAGGTACAAACGAATAAAATGTTTATATATCACATTTTCAAATACCTATTTTTTTTAATTTTACTCGATCTCCTAAACGGTTAAAGATAGGACATCGCGGTTTTCTCCAGTGGATTAAGCACCTCATTTTACATTAAATAAGTCCTATAAGTCTACTCTCAAGAGTTGATAAAGGTACAAACGAATAAAATGTTTATATATCACATTTTTAAATATCTATTATTCTCCATTTTACTCGATCTCCTAAACGGTTAAAGATAGGACATCGCGGTTTTCACCGGTGGATTAAGCACCTCATTTTACATAAAATAAGTCCTATAAGTCTACTCTCAAGAGTTGATAAAGATACAAACGAATAAAATGTTTATATATCACATTTTTAAATATCTATTATTCTAAATTTTACTCGATCTCCTAAACGGTTAAAGATAGGACATCGCGGTTTTCTCCAGTGGATTAAGCACCTCATTTTACATTAAATAAGTCCTATAAGTCTACTCTCAAGAGTTGATAAAGATACAAACGAATAAAATGTTTATATATCACATTTTTAAATATCTATTATTCTCCATTTTACTCGATCACCTAAACGGTTAAAGATAGGACATCGCGGTTTTCACCAGTGTATTAAGCACTTCATTTTACATAAAATAAGTCCTATAAGTCTACTCTCAAGAGTTGATAAAGGTACAAACGAATAAAATGTTTATATATCACATTTTTAAATATCTATTACTCTCCATTTTACTCGATCTCCTAAACGGTTAAAGATAGGACATCGCGGTTTTCACCAGTGTATTAAGCACTTCATTTTACATAAAATAAGTCCTATAAGTCTACTCTCAAGAGTTGATAAAGATACAAACGAATAAAATGTTTATGTATCACATTTTCAAATATCTATTATTCTCCATTTTACTCGATCTCCTAAACGATTAAAGATAGGACATCGCGGTATTCACCAGTGGATTTAGCACCTCATTTTACATAAAATAAGTCCTATAAGTCTACTCTCAAGAGTTGATAAAGGTACAAACGAATAAAATGTTTATATATCACATTTTCAAATATCTATTATTTTAATTTTACTCGATCTCCTAAACGGTTAAAGATAGGACATCGCGGTTTTCACCAGTGGATTTAGCACCTCATTTTAAATAGAATAAGTCCTACAAGTCTACTCTCAAGAGTTGATAAAGGTACAAACGAATAAAATGTTTATATATCACATTTTCAAATATCTATTATTCTAAATTTTACTCGATCTCCTAAACGGTTAAAGATAAGACATCGCGGTTTTCACCAGTGGATTTAGCACCTCATTTTACATAAAATAAGTCCTATAAGTCTACTCTCAAGAGTTGATAAAGGTACAAACGAATAAAATGTTTTATCTCACATTTTCAATTAACTATTATTCTTCATTTTACTCGATCTCCTAAACGGTTAAAGATAGGACATCGCGGTTTTCACCAGTGGATTAAGCACTTCATTTTACATAAAATAAAACCTATAAGTCTACTCTCAAGAGTTGATAAAGATACAAACGAATAAAATGTTTATATATCACATTTTCAAATATCTATTATTCTCCATTTTACTCGATCTCCTAAACGGTTAAAGATAAGACATCGCGGTTTTCACCAGTGGATTAAGCACCTCATTTTACATAAAATAAGTCCTATAAGTCTACTCTCAAGAGTTGATAAAGATACAAACGAATAAAATGTTTATATATCACATTTTTAAATATCTATTATTCTCCATTTTACTCGATCTCCTAAACGGTTAAAGATAGGACATCGCGGTTTTCTCCAGTGGATTAAGCACCTCATTTTATATTAGATAAGTCCTATAAGTCTACTCTCAAGAGTTGATAAAGGTACAAACGAATAAAATGTTTATATATCACATTTTTAAATATCTATTATTCTTCATTTTACTCGATCTCCTAAACGGTTAAAGATAGGACATCGCGGTTTTCACCAGTGGATTAAGCACTTCATTTTACATAAAATAAAACCTATAAGTCTACTCTCAAGAGTTGATAAAGATACAAACGAATAAAATGTTTATGTATCACATTTTCAATTATCTATTATTCTCCATTTTACTCGATCTCCTAAACGGTTAAAGATAGGACATCGCGGTTTTCACCAGTGGATTTAGCACCTCATTTTACATAAAATAAGTCTTATAAGTCTACTCTCAAGAGTTGATAAAGGTACAAACGAATAAAATGTTTTATCTCACATTTTCAATTAACTATTATTCTTCATTTTACTCGATCTCCTAAACGGTTAAAGATAGGACATCGCGGTTTTCACCAGTGGATTAAGCACTTCATTTTACATAAAATAAAACCTATAAGTCTACTCTCAAGAGTTGATAAAGGTACAAACGAATAAAATGTATATATATCACATTTTCAAATACCTATTATTCTAAATTTTACTCGATCTCCTAAACGGTTAAAGATAGGACATCGCGGTTTTCACCAGTGGATTTAGCACCTCATTTTACATAGAATAAGTCCTACAAGTCTACTCTCAAGAGTTGATAAAGGTACAAACGAATCTAATGTTTATATATCACATTTTCAAATATCTATTATTCACCATTTTACACGATCTCCTAAACGGTTAAAGATTGGACATCGCGGTTTTCACCAGTGGATTTAGCACCTCATTTTACATAAAATAAGTCCTATGAGTCTACTCTCAAGAGTTGATAAAGGTACAAACGAATAAAATGTATATATATCACATTTTCAAATACCTATTATTCTAAATTTTACTCGATCTCCTAAACGGTTAAAGATAGGACATCGCGGTTTTCACCAGTGGATTTAGCACCTCATTTTACATAGAATAAGTCCTACAAGTCTATTCTCAAGAGTTGATAAAGGTACAAACGAATCTAATGTTTATATATCACATTTTCAAATATCTATTACTATAAATTTTACTTGATGTCCTAAACGGTTAAAGATAGGACATCGCGGATTTCACCAGTGGATTTAGCACCTCATTTTACATAAAATAAGTCCTATAAGTCTACTCTCAAGAGTTGATAAAGGTACAAACGAATAAAATGTTTATATATCTCATTTTCAAATACCTATTACTCTAAATTTTACTTGATGTCCTAAACGGTTAAAGATTGGATATCGCGGTTTTCACCAGTGGACTTAGCACATCATTTTACATAAAATAAGTTCTATAAGTCTACTCTCAAGTGTTGATAAAGGTACAAACGAATAAAATGTTTATATATCACATTTTCAAATATCTATTATTTTAATTTTACTCGATCTCCTAAACGGTTAAAGATTGGACATCGCAATTTTTACTAGTGGATTTAGCACCTCATTTTACATAAAATAAGTCTTATAAGTCTACTCACAAGAGTTGATAAAGGTACAAACGAATAAATTGTTTATATCACATTTTCAAATATCTATTATTATCCATTTTACTCGATCTCCTAAACGGTTAAAGATAGGACATCGCGGTTATTACCAGTGGATTTAGCACCTCATTTTACATAAAATAAGTCCTATAAGTCTACTCTCAAGAGTTGATAAAGGTACAAACGAATAAAATGTTTATATATCACATTTTCAAATATCTATTATTCTCCATTTTACTCGATCTCCTAAACGGTTAAAGATAAGACATCGCGGTTTTCACCAGTGGATTAAGCAACTCATTTTACATAAAATAAGTCCTATAAGTCTACTCTCAAGAGTTGATAAAGATACAAACGAATAAAATGTTTATATATCACATTTTCAATTATCTATTATTCTCCATTTTACTCGATCTCCTAAACGGTTAAAGATAAGACATCGCGGTTTTCACCAGTGGATTTAGCACCTCATTTTACATAAAATAAGTCCTATAAGTCTACTCTCAAGAGTAGATAAAGGTACAAACGAATAAAATGTTTATATGTCACATTTTCAAATATCTATTATCCTCCATTTTACTCGATCTTCTAAACGGTTAAAGTTAGGACATCGCGGTTTTCACCAGTGGATTTAGCACCTCATTTTACATAAAATAAGTCTTATAAGTCTACTCTCAAGAGTTGATAAAGGTACAAACGAATAAAATGTTTATATATCACATTTTCAAATATCTATTATTCTAAATTTTACTTGATCTCCTAAACGGTTAAAGATAGGACATCGCGGTTTTCACCAGTTTATTCAGCACCTCGTTTTACATAAAATAAGTCCTATAAGTCTACTCTCAAGAGTTGATAAAGGTACAAACGAATAAAATGTTTATATATCACATTTTCAAATATCTATTATTCTAAATTTTACTCGATCTTCTAAACGGTTAAAGATAGGACATCGCGCTTTTCACCAGTGGATTTAGCACCTCATTTTACATAAAATAAGTCCTATAAGTCTACTCTCAAGAGTTGATAAAGGTACAAACAAATAAAATGTTTATATATCACATTTTCAAATATCTATAACTCTAAATTTTACTTGATGTCCTAAACGGTTAAAGATTGGACATCGCGGTTTTCACCAGTGGACTTAGCACATCATTTTACATAAAATAAGTTCTATAAGTCTACTCTCAAGTGTTGATAAAGGTACAAACGAATAAAATGTGTATATATCACATTTTCAAATATCTATTATTTTAATTTTACTTGATCACCTAAACGGTTAAAGATAGGACATCGCAATTTTTACTAGTGGATTTAGCACCTCATTTTACATAAAATAAGTCTTATAAGTCTACTCTCAAGAGTTGATAAAGGTACAAACGAATAAAATGTTTATATATCACATTTTCAAATATCTATTATTATCCATTTTACTCGATCTCCTAAACGGTTAAAGATAGGACATCGCGGTTTTTACCAGTGGATTTAGCACCTCATTTTACATAAAATAAGTCCTATAAGTCTACTCTCAAGAGTTGATAAAGGTACAAACGAATAAAATGTTTATATATCACATTTTCAAATATCTATTATTCTCCATTTTACTCGATCTCCTAAACGGTTAAAGATAAGACATCGCGGTTTTCACCAGTGGATTAAGCACCTCATTTTACATAAAATAAGTCCTATAAGTCTACTCTCAAGAGTTGATAAAGATACAAACGAATAAAATGTTTATGTATCACATTTTCAAATATCTATTATTCTAAATTTTACTCGATCTCCTAAACGGTTAAAGATAGGACATCGCGGTTTTTACCAGTCGATTTAGCACCTTATTTTACATAAAATAAGTCTTATAAGTCTACTCTTAAGAGTTGATAAAAGTACAAACGAATAAAATGTTTATGTATCACATTTTCAAATATCTATTATTCTCCATTTTACTCGATCTCCTAAACGATTAAGGATAGGACATCGCGGTATTCACCAGTGGATTTAGCACCTCATTTTACATAAAATAAGTCCTATAAGTCTACTCTTAAGAGTTGATAAAAGTACAAACGAATAAAATGTTTATATATCACATTTTCAAATATCTATTATTCTCCATTTTACTCGATCTCCTAAACGGTTAAAGATTGGACATCGCGGTTTTCTCCAGTGGATTTAGCACCTCATTTTACATAAAATAAGTCCTATAAGTCTACTCTCAAGAGTTGATAAAGGTACAAACGAATAAAATGTTTATATATCACATTTTCAAATATCTATTACTACAAATTTTACTTGATGTCCTAAACGGTTAAAGATTGGACATCGCGGTTTTCACCAGTGGACTTAGCAAATCGTTTTACATAAAATAAGTTCTATAAGTCTACTCTCAAGTGTGGATAAAGGTACAAACGAATAAAATGTTTATATATCACATTTTCAAATATCTATTATTTTAATTTTACTCGATCTCCTAAACGGTTAAAGATAGGACATCGCGGTTTTCACCAGTGGATTTAGCACCTCATTTTACATAAAATAAGTCCTATAAGTCTACTCTCAAGAGTTGATAAAGATACAAACGGATAAAATATTTATATATCACATTTTTAAATATCTATTATTTTCCATTTTACTTGATCTCCTAAACGGTTAAAGATAGGACATCGCGGTTTTCTCCAGTGGATTAAGCACCTCATTTTACATTAAATAAGTCCTATAAGTCTACTCTCAAGAGTTGATAAAGATACAAACGAGTAAATTGTTTATATATCACATTTTTAAATATCTATTATTCTCCATTTTACTCGATCTCCTAAACGGTTAAAGATAGGACATCGCGGTTTTCTCCAGTGGATTAAGCACCTCATTTTACATAAAATAAGTCCTATAAGTCTACTCTCAAGAGTTGATAAAGGTACAAACGAATAAAATGTTTATATATCACATTTTCAAATATCTATTATTATCCATTTTACTCGATCTCCTAAACGGTTAAAGATAGGACATCGCGGTTTTCACCAGTGGATTTAGCACCTCATTTTACATAAAATAAGTCCTATAAGTCTACTCTCAAGAGTTGATAAAGGTACAAACGAATAAAATGTTTATATATCACATTTTCAAATATCTATTATTCTCCATTTTAATCGATCTCCTAAACGGTTAAAGATTGGACATCGCGGTTTTCACCAGTGGATTTAGCACCTCATTTTACATAAAATAAGTCTTATAAGTCTACTCTCAAGAGTTGATAAAGGTACAAACGAATAAAATGTTTATATATCACATTTTCAAATATCTATTATTCTAAATTTTACTCGATCTCCTAAACGGTTAAAGATAGGACATCGCGCTTTTCACCAGTGGATTTAGCACCTCATTTTACATAAAATAAGTCCTATAAGTCTACTCTCAAGAGTTGATAAAGGTACAAACAAATAAAATGTTTATATATCACATTTTCAAATATCTATAACTCTAAATTTTACTTGATGTCCTAAACGGTTAAAGATTGGACATCGCGGTTTTCACCAGTGGACTTAGCACATCATTTTACATAAAATAAGTTCTATAAGTCTACTCTCAAGTGTTGATAAAGGTACAAACGAATAAAATGTATATATATCACATTTTCAAATATCTATTATTTTAATTTTACTTGATCACCTAAACGGTTAAAGATAGGACATCGCAATTTTTACTAGTGGATTTAGCACCTCATTTTACATAAAATAAGTCTTATAAGTCTACTCTCAAGAGTTGATAAAGGTACAAACGAATAAAATGTTTATATATCACATTTTCAAATATCTATTATTATCCATTTTACTCGATCTCCTAAACGGTTAAAGATAGGACATCGCGGTTTATACCAGTGGATTTAGCACCTCATTTTACATAAAATAAGTCCTATAAGTCTACTCTCAAGAGTTGATAAAGATACAAACGAATAAAATGTTTATATATCACATTTTCAAATATCTATTATTCTCCATTTTACTCGATCTCCTAAACGGTTAAAGATAGGACATCGCTGTTTTCACCAATGGATTAAGCACCTCATTTTACATAAAATAAGTCCTATAAGTCTACTCTCAAGAGTTGATAAAGATACAAACGAATAAAATGTTTATATATCACATTTTCAAATATCTATTATTCTCCATTTTACTCGATCTCCTAAACGGTTAAAGATAGGACATCGCTGTTTTTACCAATGGATTAAGCACCTTATTTTACATAAAATAAGTCCTATAAGTCTACTCTCAAGAGTTGATAAAGATACAAACGAATAAAATGTTTATGTATCACATTTTCAAATATCTATTATTCTAAATTTTACTCGATCTCCTAAACGGTTAAAGATAGGACATCGCGGTTTTCACCAGTCGATTTAGCACCTTATTTTACATAAAATAAGTTTTATAAGTCTATTCTTAAGAGTTGATAAAAGTACAAACGAATAAAATGTTTATGTATCACATTTTCAAATATCTATTATTCTCCATTTTACTCGATCCCCTAAACGATTAAAGATAGGACATCGCGGTATTCACCAGTGGATTTAGCACCTCATTTTACATAAAATAAGTCCTATAAGTCTACTCTCAAGAGTTGATAAAGGTACAAACGAATAAAATGTTTATGTATCACATTTTTAAATATTTATTATTCTCCATTTTCCTCGAGCTCCTAAACGGTTAAAGATAGGACATCGCGGTTTTCGCCAGTGGATTTAGCACCTCATTTTGTATAAAATAAGTCCTATAAGTCTCCTCTTAAGAGTTGATAAAGGTACAAACGAATAAAATGTTTATATATCACATTTTCTTTTATATATTATTCTCCATTTTACTCGATCTCCTAAACGGTTAAAGATAGGACATCGCGGATTTCTCCAGTGGATTTAGCACCTCATTTTACATAAAATAAGTCCTATAAGTCTACTCTCAAGAGTTGATAAAGATACAAACGAATAAAATGTTTACATATCACATTTTTAAATATCTATTATTCTCCATTTTACTTGATCTCCTAAACGGTTAAAGATAGGACAACGCGGTTTTCACCAGTGGATTTAGCACCTCATTTTACATAAAATAAGTCCTATAAGTCTACTCTCAAGAGTTGATAAAGATACAAACGAATAAAATGTTTATATATCACATTTTTAAATATCTATTATTCTCCATTTTACTCGATCTCCTAAACGGTTAAAGATAGGACATCGCGGTTTTCACCAGTGGATTTAGCACCTCATTTTACATAAAATAAGTCCTATAAGTCTACTCTCAAGAGTTGATAAAGGTACAAACGAATAAAATGTATATATATCACATTTTCAAATATCTATTATTTTAATTTTACTCGATCTCCTAAACGGTTAAAGATAGGACATCGCGGTTTTCACCAGTGGATTTCGCACCTCATTTTGTATAAAATAAGTCCTATAAGTCTACTCTCAAGAGTTGATAAAGGTACAAACGAATAAAATGTTTATATATCACATTTTCAAATATATATTATTCTCCATTTTACTCGATCTCCTAAACGGTTAAAGATAGGTCATCGCGGATTTCTCCAGTGGATTTAGCACCTCATTTTACATAAAATAAGTCCTATAAGTCTACTCTCAAGAGTTGATAAAGATACAAACGAGTAAATTGTTTATATATCACATTTTTAAATATCTATTATTCTCCATTTTACTCGATCTCCTAAACGGTTAAAGATAGGACATCGCGGTTTTCTCCAGTGGATTAAGCACCTCATTTTTCATAAAATAAGTCCTATAAGTCTACTCTCAAGAGTTGATAAAGATACAAACGGATAAAATGTTTATATATCACATTTTTAAATATCTATTATTCTCCATTTTACTTGATCTCCTAAACGGTTAAAGATAGGACATCGCGGTTTTCTCCAGTGGATTAAGCACCTCATTTTTCATAAAATAAGTCCCATAAGTCTACTCTCAAGAGTTGATAAAGATACAATCGAATAAAATGTTTATGTATCACATTTTCAAATATCTATTACTCTAAATTTTACTCGATCTCCTAAACGGTTAAAGATAGGACATCTCAGTTTTCACCAGTGGATTTAGCAGCTCATTTTACATAAAATAAGTCTTATAAGTCTACTCTCAAGAGTTGATAAAGGTACAAACGAATAAAATGTTTATATCTCACATTTTCAATTATCTATTATTCTCCATTTTACTCGATCTCCTAAACGGTTAAAGATAGGACATCGAAATTTTTACTAGTGGATTTAGCACCTCATTTTACATAAAATAAGTCTTATAAGTCTACTCTCAAGGGTTGATAAAGGTACAAACGAATAAAATGTTTATATCTCACATTTTCAATTATCTATTATTCTTCATTTTACTCGATCTCCTAAACGGTTAAAGATAGGACATCACGGTTATTACCAGTGGATTTAGCACCTCATTTTACATAGAATAAGTCCTACAAGTCTACTCTCAAGAGTTGATAAAGGTACAAACGAATCTAATGTTTATATATCACATTTTCAAATATCTATTACTCTTAATTTTACTTGATGTCCTAAACGGTTAAAGATAGGACATCGCGGTTTTCACCAGTGGATTTAGCACCTCATTTTACATAAAATAAGTCCTATAAGTCTACTCTCAAGAGTTGATAAAGGTACAAACGAATAAAATGTATATATATCTCATTTTCAAATACCTAATACTCTAAATTTTACTTGATGTCCTAAACGGTTGAAGATTGGACATCGCGGTTTTGACCAGTGGACTTAGCACATCATTTTATATAAAATTAGTTCTATAAGTCTACTCTCAAGTGTTGATAAAGGTACAAACGAATAAAATGTTTATATATCACATTTTCAAATATCTATTATTTTAATTTTACTCGATCTCCTAAACGGTTAAAGATTGGACATCGCAATTTTTACTAGTGGATTTAGCACCTCATTTTACATAAAATAAGTCTTATAAGTCTACTCACAAGAGTTGATAAAGGTACAAACGAATAAAATGTTTATATATCACATTTTCAAATATCTATTATTCTCCATTTTACTCGATCTCCTAAACGGTTAAAGATAGGACATCGAAATTTTTACTAGTGGATTTAGCACCTCATTTTACATAAAATAAGTCTTATAAGTCTACTCTCAAGGGTTGATAAAGGTACAAACGAATAAAATGTTTATATCTCACATTTTCAATTATCTATTATTCTTCATTTTACTCGATCTCCTAAACGGTTAAAGATAGGACATCACGGTTATTACCAGTGGATTTAGCACCTCATTTTACATAGAATAAGTCCTACAAGTCTACTCTCAAGAGTTGATAAAGGTACAAACGAATCTAATGTTTATATATCACATTTTCAAATATCTATTACTCTAAATTTTACTTGATGTCCTAAACGGTTAAAGATAGGACATCGCGGTTTTCACCAGTGGATTTAGCACCTCATTTTACATAAAATAAGTCTTATAAGTCTACTCTCAAGAGTTGATAAAGGTACAAACGAATAAAATGTTTATATATCACATTTTCAAATATCTATTATTCTCCATTTTAATCGATCTCCTAAACGGTTAAAGATTGGACATCGCGGTTTTCACCAGTGGATTTAGCACCTCATTTTACATAAAATAAGTCTTATAAGTCTACTCTCAAGAGTTGATAAAGGTACAAACGAATAAAATGTTTATATATCACATTTTCAAATATCTATTATTCTAAATTTTACTCGATCTTCTAAACGGTTAAAGATAGGACATCGCGCTTTTCACCAGTGGATTTAGCACCTCATTTTACATAAAATAAGTCCTATAAGTCTACTCTCAAGAGTTGATAAAGGTACAAACAAATAAAATGTTTATATATCACATTTTCAAATATCTATAACTCTAAATTTTACTTGATGTCCTAAACGGTTAAAGATTGGACATCGCGGTTTTCACCAGTGGACTTAGCACATCATTTTACATAAAATAAGTTCTATAAGTCTACTCTCAAGTGTTGATAAAGGTACAAACGAATAAAATGTGTATATATCACATTTTCAAATATCTATTATTTTAATTTTACTTGATCACCTAAACGGTTAAAGATAGGACATCGCAATTTTTACTAGTGGATTTAGCACCTCATTTTACATAAAATAAGTCTTATAAGTCTACTCTCAAGAGTTGATAAAGGTACAAACGAATAAAATGTTTATATATCACATTTTCAAATATCTATTATTATCCATTTTACTCGATCTCCTAAACGGTTAAAGATAGGACATCGCGGTTTTTACCAGTGGATTTAGCACCTCATTTTACATAAAATAAGTCCTATAAGTCTACTCTCAAGAGTTGATAAAGGTACAAACGAATAAAATGTTTATATATCACATTTTCAAATATCTATTATTCTCCATTTTACTCGATCTCCTAAACGGTTAAAGATAAGACATCGCGGTTTTCACCAGTGGATTAAGCACCTCATTTTACATAAAATAAGTCCTATAAGTCTACTCTCAAGAGTTGATAAAGATACAAACGAATAAAATGTTTATGTATCACATTTTCAAATATCTATTATTCTAAATTTTACTCGATCTCCTAAACGGTTAAAGATAGGACATCGCGGTTTTTACCAGTCGATTTAGCACCTTATTTTACATAAAATAAGTCTTATAAGTCTACTCTTAAGAGTTGATAAAAGTACAAACGAATAAAATGTTTATGTATCACATTTTCAAATATCTATTATTATCCATTTTACTCGATCTCCTAAACGGTTAAAGATAGGACATCGCGGTTTTCACCAGTGGATTTAGCACCTCATTTTACATAAAATAAGTCCTATAAGTCTACTCTCAAGAGTTGATAAAGGTACAAACGAATAAAATGTTTATATATCACATTTTCAAATATCTATTATTCTCCATTTTAATCGATCTCCTAAACGGTTAAAGATTGGACATCGCGGTTTTCACCAGTGGATTTAGCACCTCATTTTACATAAAATAAGTCTTATAAGTCTACTCTCAAGAGTTGATAAAGGTACAAACGAATAAAATGTTTATATATCACATTTTCAAATATCTATTATTCTAAATTTTACTCGATCTCCTAAACGGTTAAAGATAGGACATCGCGCTTTTCACCAGTGGATTTAGCACCTCATTTTACATAAAATAAGTCCTATAAGTCTACTCTCAAGAGTTGATAAAGGTACAAACAAATAAAATGTTTATATATCACATTTTCAAATATCTATAACTCTAAATTTTACTTGATGTCCTAAACGGTTAAAGATTGGACATCGCGGTTTTCACCAGTGGACTTAGCACATCATTTTACATAAAATAAGTTCTATAAGTCTACTCTCAAGTGTTGATAAAGGTACAAACGAATAAAATGTATATATATCACATTTTCAAATATCTATTATTTTAATTTTACTTGATCACCTAAACGGTTAAAGATAGGACATCGCAATTTTTACTAGTGGATTTAGCACCTCATTTTACATAAAATAAGTCTTATAAGTCTACTCTCAAGAGTTGATAAAGGTACAAACGAATAAAATGTTTATATATCACATTTTCAAATATCTATTATTATCCATTTTACTCGATCTCCTAAACGGTTAAAGATAGGACATCGCGGTTTATACCAGTGGATTTAGCACCTCATTTTACATAAAATAAGTCCTATAAGTCTACTCTCAAGAGTTGATAAAGATACAAACGAATAAAATGTTTATATATCACATTTTCAAATATCTATTATTCTCCATTTTACTCGATCTCCTAAACGGTTAAAGATAGGACATCGCTGTTTTCACCAATGGATTAAGCACCTCATTTTACATAAAATAAGTCCTATAAGTCTACTCTCAAGAGTTGATAAAGATACAAACGAATAAAATGTTTATATATCACATTTTCAAATATCTATTATTCTCCATTTTACTCGATCTCCTAAACGGTTAAAGATAGGACATCGCTGTTTTTACCAATGGATTAAGCACCTTATTTTACATAAAATAAGTCCTATAAGTCTACTCTCAAGAGTTGATAAAGATACAAACGAATAAAATGTTTATGTATCACATTTTCAAATATCTATTATTCTAAATTTTACTCGATCTCCTAAACGGTTAAAGATAGGACATCGCGGTTTTCACCAGTCGATTTAGCACCTTATTTTACATAAAATAAGTCTTATAAGTCTATTCTTAAGAGTTGATAAAAGTACAAACGAATAAAATGTTTATGTATCACATTTTCAAATATCTATTATTCTCCATTTTACTCGATCCCCTAAACGATTAAAGATAGGACATCGCGGTATTCACCAGTGGATTTAGCACCTCATTTTACATAAAATAAGTCCTATAAGTCTACTCTCAAGAGTTGATAAAGGTACAAACGAATAAAATGTTTATGTATCACATTTTTAAATATTTATTATTCTCCATTTTCCTCGAGCTCCTAAACGGTTAAAGATAGGACATCGCGGTTTTCACCAGTGGATTTAGCACCTCATTTTGTATAAAATAAGTCCTATAAGTCTACTCTTAAGAGTTGATAAAGGCACAAACGAATAAAATGTTTATATATCACATTTTCAAATATATATTATTCTCCATTTTACTCGATCTCCTAAACGGTTAAAGATAGGACATCGCGGATTTCTCCAGTGGATTTAGCACCTCATTTTACATAAAATAAGTCCTATAAGTCTACTCTCAAGAGTTGATAAAGATACAAACGAATAAAATGTTTACATATCACATTTTTAAATATCTATTATTCTCCATTTTACTTGATCTCCTAAACGGTTAAAGATAGGACAACGCGGTTTTCACCAGTGGATTTAGCACCTCATTTTACATAAAATAAGTCCTATAAGTCTACTCTCAAGAGTTGATAAAGATACAAACGAATAAAATGTTTATATATCACATTTTTAAATATCTATTATTCTCCATTTTACTCGATCTCCTAAACGGTTAAAGATAGGACATCGCGGTTTTCACCAGTGGATTTAGCACCTCATTTTGTATAAAATAAGTCCTATAAGTCTACTCTCAAGAGTTGATAAAGGTACAAACGAATAAAATGTTTATATATCACATTTTCAAATATATATTATTCTCCATTTTACTCGATCTCCTAAACGGTTAAAGATAGGTCATCGCGGATTTCTCCAGTGGATTTAGCACCTCATTTTACATAAAATAAGTCCTATAAGTCTACTCTCAAGAGTTGATAAAGATACAAACGAGTAAATTGTTTATATATCACATTTTTAAATATCTATTATTCTCCATTTTACTCGATCTCCTAAACGGTTAAAGATAGGACATCGCGGTTTTCTCCAGTGGATTAAGCACCTCATTTTTCATAAAATAAGTCCTATAAGTCTACTCTCAAGAGTTGATAAAGATACAAACGGATAAAATGTTTATATATCACATTTTAAATATCTATTATTCTCCATTTTACTTGATCTCCTAAACGGTTAAAGATAGGACATCGCGGTTTTCTCCAGTGGATTAAGCACCTCATTTTTCATAAAATAAGTCCCATAAGTCTACTCTCAAGAGTTGATAAAGATACAATCGAATAAAATGTTTATGTATCACATTTTCAAATATCTATTACTCTAAATTTTACTCGATCTCCTAAACGGTTAAAGATAGGACATCGCAGTTTTCACCAGTGGATTTAGCAGCTCATTTTACATAAAATAAGTCTTATAAGTCTACTCTCAAGAGTTGATAAAGGTACAAACGAATAAAATGTTTATATCTCACATTTTCAATTATCTATTATTCTCCATTTTACTCGATCTCCTAAACGGTTAAAGATAGGACATCGAAATTTTTACTAGTGGATTTAGCACCTCATTTTACATAAAATAAGTCTTATAAGTCTACTCTCAAGGGTTGATAAAGGTACAAACGAATAAAATGTTTATATCTCACATTTTCAATTATCTATTATTCTTCATTTTACTCGATCTCCTAAACGGTTAAAGATAGGACATCACGGTTATTACCAGTGGATTTAGCACCTCATTTTACATAGAATAAGTCCTACAAGTCTACTCTCAAGAGTTGATAAAGGTACAAACGAATCTAATGTTTATATATCACATTTTCAAATATCTATTACTCTAAATTTTACTTGATGTCCTAAACGGTTAAAGATAGGACATCGCGGTTTTCACCAGTGGATTTAGCACCTCATTTTACATAAAATAAGTCCTATAAGTCTACTCTCAAGAGTTGATAAAGGTACAAACGAATAAAATGTTTATATATCACATTTTCAAATATCTATTATTCTCCATTTTAATCGATCTCCTAAACGGTTAAAGATTGGACATCGCGGTTTTCACCAGTGGATTTAGCACCTCATTTTACATAAAATAAGTCTTATAAGTCTACTCTCAAGAGTTGATAAAGGTACAAACGAATAAAATGTTTATATATCACATTTTCAAATATCTATTATTCTAAATTTTACTCGATCTCCTAAACGGTTAAAGATAGGACATCGCGCTTTTCACCAGTGGATTTAGCACCTCATTTTACATAAAATAAGTATAATAAGTCTACTCTCAAGAGTTGATAAAGGTACAAACAAATAAAATGTTTATATATCACATTTTCAAATATCTATAACTCTAAATTTTACTTGATGTCCTAAACGGTCAAAGATTGGACATCGCGGTTTTCACCAGTGGACTTAGCACATCATTTTACATAAAATAAGTTCTATAAGTCTACTCTCAAGTGTTGATAAAGGTACAAACGAATAAAATGTATATATATCACATTTTCAAATATCTATTATTTTAATTTTACTTGATCACCTAAACGGTTAAAGATAGGACATCGCAATTTTTACTAGTGGATTTAGCACCTCATTTTACATAAAATAAGTCTTATAAGTCTACTCTCAAGAGTTGATAAAGGTACAAACGAATAAAATGTTTATATATCACATTTTTAAATATCTATTATTATCCATTTTACTCGATCTCCTAAACGGTTAAAGATAGGACATCGCGGTTTATACCAGTGGATTTAGCACCTCATTTTACATAAAATAAGTCCTATAAGTCTACTCTCAAGAGTTGATAAAGATACAAACGAATAAAATGTTTATATATCACATTTTCAAATATCTATTATTCTCCATTTTACTCGATCTCCTAAACGGTTAAAGATAGGACATCGCTGTTTTCACCAATGGATTAAGCTCCTCATTTTACATAAAATAAGTCCTATAAGTCTACTCTCAAGAGTTGATAAAGATACAAACGAATAAAATGTTTATATATCACATTTTCAAATATCTATTATTCTCCATTTTACTCGATCTCCTAAACGGTTAAAGATAGGACATCGCTGTTTTTACCAATGGATTAAGCACCTTATTTTACATAAAATAAGTCCTATAAGTCTACTCTCAAGAGTTGATAAAGATACAAACGAATAAAATGTTTATGTATCACATTTTCAAATATCTATTATTCTAAATTTTACTCGATCTCCTAAACGGTTAAAGATAGGACATCGCGGTTTTCACCAGTCGATTTAGCACCTTATTTTACATAAAATAAGTCTTATAAGTCTATTCTTAAGAGTTGATAAAAGTACAAACGAATAAAATGTTTATGTATCACATTTTCAAATATCTATTATTCTCCATTTTACTCGATCCCCTAAACGATTAAAGATAGGACATCGCGGTATTCACCAGTGGATTTAGCACCTCATTTTACATAAAATAAGTCCTATAAGTCTACTCTCAAGAGTTGATAAAGGTACAAACGAATAAAATGTTTATGTATCACATTTTTAAATATTTATTATTCTCCATTTTCCTCGAGCTCCTAAACGGTTAAAGATAGGACATCGCGGTTTTCACCAGTGGATTTAGCACCTCATTTTGTATAAAATAAGTCCTATAAGTCTACTCTTAAGAGTTGATAAAGGAACAAACGAATAAAATGTTTATATATCACATTTTCAAATATATATTATTCTCCATTTTACTCGATCTCCTAAACGGTTAAAGATAGGACATCGCGGATTTCTCCAGTGGATTTAGCACCTCATTTTACATAAAATAAGTCCTATAAGTCTACTCTCAAGAGTTGATAAAGATACAAACGAATAAAATGTTTACATATCACATTTTTAAATATCTATTATTCTCCATTTTACTCGATCTCCTAAACGGTTAAAGATAGGACATCGCGGTTTTCTCCAGTGGATTAAGCACCTCATTTTTCATAAAATAAGTCCTATAAGTCTACTCTCAAGAGTTGATAAAGATACAAACGGATAAAATGTTTATATATCACATTTTTAAATATCTATTATTCTCCA
The DNA here is from genome assembly GCA_963930825.1 of Silvanus unidentatus. Taxonomy (NCBI): domain Eukaryota; kingdom Metazoa; phylum Arthropoda; class Insecta; order Coleoptera; family Silvanidae; genus Silvanus; species Silvanus unidentatus. The sequence goes on along the minus strand of OZ005759.1, from coordinate 14,020,823 downwards.
TTTTACTTGATCTCCTAAACGGTTAAAGATAGGACATCGCGGTTTTCTCCAGTGGATTAAGCACCTCATTTTTCATAAAATAAGTCCCATAAGTCTACTCTCAAGAGTTGATAAAGATACAATCGAATAAAATGTTTATGTATCACATTTTCAAATATCTGTTACTCTAAATTTTACTCGATCTCCTAAACGGTTAAAGATAGGACATCGCAGTTTTCACCAGTGGATTTAGCAGCTCATTTTACATAAAATAAGTCTTATAAGTCTACTCTCAAGAGTTGATAAAGGAACAAACGAATAAAATGTTTATATCTCACATTTTCAATTATCTATTATTCTCCATTTTACTCGATCTCCTAAACGGTTAAAGATAGGACATCGAAATTTTTACTAGTGGATTTAGCACCTCATTTTACATAAAATAAGTCTTATAAGTCTACTCTCAAGGGTTGATAAAGGTACAAACGAATAAAATGTTTATATCTCACATTTTCAATTATCTATTATTCTTCATTTTACTCGATCTCCTAAACGGTTAAAGATAGGACATCACGGTTATTACCAGTGGATTTAGCACCTCATTTTACATAGAATAAGTCCTACAAGTCTACTCTCAAGAGTTGATAAAGGTACAAACGAATCAAATGTTTATATATCACATTTTCAAATATCTATTACTCTAAATTTTACTTGATGTCCTAAACGGTTAAAGATAGGACATCGCGGTTTTCACCAGTGGATTTAGCACCTCATTTTACATAAAATAAGTCCTACAAGTCTACTCTCAAGAGTTGATAAAGGTACAAACGAATCAAATGTTTATATATCACATTTTCAAATATCTATTACTCTAAATTTTACTTGATGTCCTAAACGGTTAAAGATTGGACATCGCGGTTTTCACCAGTGGATTTAGCACCTCATTTTACATAAAATAAGTCCTATAAGTCTACTCTCAAGAGTTGATAAAGGTACAAACGAATAAAATGTATATATATCACATTTTCAAATATCTATTATTCTCCATTTTACTCGATCTCCTAAACGGTTAAAGATAGGACATCGCGGTTTTCACCAGTGGATTTAGCACCTCATTTTACATAAAATAAGTCTTATAAGTCTATTCTCAAGAGTTGATAAAGGTACAAACGAATAAAATGTTTATATATCACATTTTCAAATATCTATTATTTTAATTTTACTCGATCTCCTAAACGGTTAAAGATAGGACATCGCGGTTTTCACCAGTGGATTAAGCACCTCATTTTAAATAGAATAAGTCCTACAAGTCTACTCTCTAGAGTTGATAAAGGTACAAACGAATAAAATGTTTATATATCACATTTTCAAATATCTATTACTCCAAATTTTACTTGATGTCCTAAACGGTTAAAGATTGGACATCGCGGTTTTCACCAGTGGACTTAGCAAATCATTTTACATAAAATAAGTTCTATAAGTCTACTCTCAAGTGTGGATAAAGGTACAAACGAATAAAATGTTTATATATCACATTTTCAAATATCTATTATTTTAATTTTTTTCGATCTCCTAAACGGTTAAAGATAGGACATCGCGGTTTTCACCAGTGGATTTAGCACCTCATTTTACATAAAATAAGTCCTATAAGTCTACTCTCAAGAGTTGATAAAGATACAAACGGATAAAATGTTTATATATCACATTTTTAAATATCTATTATTCTCCATTTTACTTGATCTCCTAAACGGTTAAAGATAGGACATCGCGGTTTTCTCCAGTGGATTAAGCACCTCATTTTACATTAAATAAGTCCTATAAGTCTACTCTCAAGAGTTGATAAAGATACAAACGAGTAAATTGTTTATATATCACATTTTTAAATATCTATTATTCTCCATTTTACTCGTTCTCCTAAACGGTTAAAGATAGGACATCGCGGTTTTCTCCAGTGGATTAAGCACCTCATTTTACATTAAATAAGTCCTATAAGTCTACTCTCAAGAGTTGATAAAGATACAAACGAATAAAATGTTTATATATCACATTTTTAAATATCTATTATTCTCCATTTTACTCGATCTCCTAAACGGTTAAAGATAGGACATCGCGGTTTTCTCCAGTGGATTAAGCACCTCATTTTACATTAAATAAGTCCTATAAGTCTACTCTCAAGAGTTGATAAAGGTACAAACGAATAAAATGTTTATATATCACATTTTTAAATATCTATTATTCTCCATTTTACTCGATCTCCTAAACGGTTAAAGATAGGACATCGCGGTTTTCACCTGTGGATTAAGCACTTCATTTTACATAAAATAAGTCCTATAAGTCTACTTTCAAGAGTTGATAAAGATACAAACGAATAAAATGTTTATGTATCACACTTTCAAATATCTATTAATCTAAATTTTACTCGATCTCCTAAACGGTTAAAGATAGGACATCGCGGTTTTCACCAGTGGATTAAGCACCTCATTTTACATAAAATAAGTCTTATAAGTCTACTCTCAAGAGTTGATAAAGGTACAAACGAATAAAATGTTTATATCTCACATTTTCAATTATCTATTATTCTTCATTTTACTCGATCTCCTAAACGGTTAAAGATAGGACATCGCGGTTATTACCAGTGGATTTAGCACCTCATTTTACATAAAATAAGTCCTATAAGTCTACTCTCAAGAGTTGATAAAGGTACAAACGAATAAAATGTTTATATATCACATTTTCAAATATCTATTATTCTCCATTTTACTCGATCTCCTAAACGGTTAAAGATAAGACATCGAGGTTTTCACCAGTGGATTAAGCACCTCATTTTACATAAAATAAGTCCTATAAGTCTACTCTCAAGAGTTGATAAAGATACAAACGAATAAAATGTTTATATATCACATTTTCAAATATCTATTATTCTCCATTTTACTCGATCTCCTAAACGGTTAAAGATAGGACATCGCGGTTTTCACCAGTGGATTTAGCACCTCATTTTACATAAAATAAGTCCTATAAGTCTACTCTCAAGAGTTGATAAAGGTACAAACGAATAAAATGTTTATATATCACATTTTCAAATATCTATTATTTTAATTTTACTCGATCACCTAAACGGTTAAAGATTGGACATCGCGGTTTTCACCAGTGGATTTAGCACCTCATTTTACATAAAATAAGTCCTATAAGTCTACTCTCAAGAGTTGATAAAGATACAAACGAATAAAATGTTTATATATCACATTTTTAAATATCTATTATTCTCCATTTTACTCGATCTCCTAAACGGTTAAAGATAGGACATCGCGGTTTTCTCCAGTGGATTAAGCACCTCATTTTACATTAAATAAGTCCTATAAGTCTACTCTCAAGAGTTGATAAAGGTACAAACGAATAAAATGTTTATATATCACATTTTTAAATATCTATTATTCTCCATTTTACTCGATCTCCTAAACGGTTAAAGATAGGACATCGCGGTTTTCACCTGTGGATTAAGCACTTCATTTTACATAAAATAAGTCCTATAAGTCTACTTTCAAGAGTTGATAAAGATACAAACGAATAAAATGTTTATGTATCACACTTTCAAATATCTATTATTCTAAATTTTACTCGATCTCCTAAACGGTTAAAGATAGGACATCGCGGTTTTCAAAAGTGGATTTAGCACCTCATTTTACATAAAATAAGTCTTATAAGTCTACTCTCAAGAGTTGATAAAGGTACAAACGAATAAAATGTTTATATCTCACATTTTCAATTATCTATTATTCTCCATTTTACTCGATCTCCTAAACGGTTAAAGATAGGACATCGCAATTTTTACTAGTGGATTTAGCACCTCATTTTACATAAAATAAGTCCTATAAGTCTACTCTCAAGAGTTGATAAAGGTACAAACGAATAAAATGTTTATATCTCACATTTTCAATTATCTATTATTCTCCATTTTACTCGATCTCCTAAACGGTTAAAGATAGGACATCGCAATTTTTACAAGTGGATTTAGCACCTCATTTTACATAAAATAAGTTTTATAAGTCTACTCTCAAGGGTTGATAAAGGTACAAACGAATAAAATGTTTATATCTGACATTTTCAATTATCTATTATTCTTCATTTTACTCGATCTCCTAAACGGTTAAAGATAGGACATCGCGGTTATTACCAGTGGATTTAGCACCTCATTTTACATAAAATAAGTCCTATAAGTCTACTCTCAAGAGTTGATAAAGGTACAAACGAATAAAATGTTTATATATCACATTTTCAAATATCTATTATTCTCCATTTTACTCGATCTCCTAAACGGTTAAAGATAAGACATCGAGGTTTTCACCAGTGGATTAAGCACCTCATTTTACATAAAATAAGTCCTATAAGTCTACTCTCAAGAGTTGATAAAGATACAAACGAATAAAATGTTTATATATCACATTTTCAAATATCTATTATTCTCCATTTTACTCGATCTCCTAAACGGTTAAAGATAGGACATCGCGGTTTTCACCAGTGGATTAAGCACCTCATTTTACATTAAATAAGTCCTATAAGTCTACTCTCAAGAGTTGATAAAGGTACAAACGAATAAAATGTTTATATATCACATTTTTAAATATCTATTATTCTCCATTTTACTCGATCTCCTAAACGGTTAAAGATAGGACATCGCGGTTTTCACCTGTGGATTAAGCACTTCATTTTACATAAAATAAGTCCTATAAGTCTACTTTCAAGAGTTGATAAAGATACAAACGAATAAAATGTTTATGTATCACACTTTCAAATATCTATTAATCTAAATTTTACTCGATCTCCTAAACGGTTAAAGATAGGACATCGCGGTTTTCACCAGTGGATTTAGCACCTCATTTTACATAAAATAAGTCTTATAAGTCTACTCTCAAGAGTTGATAAAGGTACAAACGAATAAAATGTTTATATCTCACATTTTCAATTATCTATTATTCTTCATTTTACTCGATCTCCTAAACGGTTAAAGATAGGACATCGCGGTTATTACCAGTGGATTTAGCACCTCATTTTACATAAAATAAGTCCTATAAGTCTACTCTCAAGAGTTGATAAAGGTACAAACGAATAAAATGTTTATATATCACATTTTCAAATATCTATTATTCTCCATTTTACTCGATCTCCTAAACGGTTAAAGATAAGACATCGCGGTTTTCACCAGTGGATTTAGCACCTCATTTTACATAAAATAAGTCCTATAAGTCTACTCTCAAGAGTTGATAAAGGTACAAACGAATAAAATGTTTATATATCACATTTTCAAATATCTATTATTTTAATTTTACTCGATCACCTAAACGGTTAAAGATAGGACATCGCGGTTTTCACCAGTGGATTTAGCACCTCATTTTACATAAAATAAGTCCTATAAGTCTACTCTCAAGAGTTGATAAAGGTACAAACGAATAAAATGTTTATATATCACATTTTCAAATATCTATTATTTTAATTTTACTCGATCACCTAAACGGTTAAAGATTGGACATCGCGGTTTTCACCAGTGGATTTAGCACCTCATTTTACATAAAATAAGTCCTATAAGTCTACTCTCAAGAGTTGATAAAGATACAAACGAATAAAATGTTTATATATCACATTTTTAAATATCTATTATTCTCCATTTTACTCGATCTCCTAAACGGTTAAAGATAGGACATCGCGGTTTTCTCCAGTGGATTAAGCACCTCATTTTACATTAAATAAGTCCTATAAGTCTACTCTCAAGAGTTGATAAAGGTACAAACGAATAAAATGTTTATATATCACATTTTTAAATATCTATTATTCTCCATTTTACTCGATCTCCTAAACGGTTAAAGATAGGACATCGCGGTTTTCACCTGTGGATTAAGCACTTCATTTTACATAAAATAAGTCCTATAAGTCTACTTTCAAGAGTTGATAAAGATACAAACGAATAAAATGTTTATGTATCACACTTTCAAATATCTATTATTCTAAATTTTACTCGATCTCCTAAACGGTTAAAGATAGGACATCGCGGTTTTCAAAAGTGGATTTAGCACCTCATTTTACATAAAATAAGTCTTATAAGTCTACTCTCAAGAGTTGATAAAGGTACAAACGAATAAAATGTTTATATCTCACATTTTCAATTATCTATTATTCTCCATTTTACTCGATCTCCTAAACGGTTAAAGATAGGACATCGCAATTTTTACTAGTGGATTTAGCACCTCATTTTACATAAAATAAGTCCTATAAGTCTACTCTCAAGAGTTGATAAAGGTACAAACGAATAAAATGTTTATATCTCACATTTTCAATTATCTATTATTCTCCATTTTACTCGATCTCCTAAACGGTTAAAGATAGGACATCGCGGTTTTCACCTGTGGATTAAGCACTTCATTTTACATAAAATAAGTCCTATAAGTCTACTTTCAAGAGTTGATAAAGATACAAACGAATAAAATGTTTATGTATCACACTTTCAAATATCTATTATTCTAAATTTTACTCGATCTCCTAAACGGTTAAAGATAGGACATCGCGGTTTTCAAAAGTGGATTTAGCACCTCATTTTACATAAAATAAGTCTTATAAGTCTACTCTCAAGAGTTGATAAAGGTACAAACGAATAAAATGTTTATATCTCACATTTTCAATTATCTATTATTCTCCATTTTACTCGATCTCCTAAACGGTTAAAGATAGGACATCGCAATTTTTACTAGTGGATTTAGCACCTCATTTTACATAAAATAAGTCCTATAAGTCTACTCTCAAAAGTTGATAAAGGTACAAACGAATAAAATGTTTATATCTCACATTTTCAATTATCTATTATTCTCCATTTTACTCGATCTCCTAAACGGTTAAAGATAGGACATCGCAATTTTTACTAGTGGATTTAGCACCTCATTTTACATAAAATAAGTCCTATAAGTCTACTCTCAAAAGTTGATAAAGGTACAAACGAATAAAATGTATATATATCACATTTTCAAATATCTATTATTCTCCATTTTACTCGATCTCCTAAACGGGTAAAGATAGGACATCGCGGTTTTCACCAGTGGATTTAGCACCTCATTTTACATAAAATAAGTCTTATAAGTCCACTCTGAAGAGTTGATAAAAGTACAAACGAATAAAATGTTTATATATCACATTTTCAAATATCTATTATTCTCCATTTTACTCGATCTCCTAAACGGTTAAAGATAAGACATCGCGGTTTTCACCAGTGGATTAAGCACCTCATTTTACATAAAATAAGTCCTATAAGTCTACTCTCAAGAGTTGATAAAGATACAAACGAATAAAATGTTTATATATCACATTTTTAAATATCTATTATTCTCCATTTTACTCGATCTCCTAAACGGTTAAAGATAGGACATCGCGGTTTTCACCAGTGGATTTAGCACCTCATTTTACATAAAATAAGTCCTATAAGTCTACTCTCAAGAGTTGATAAAGATACAAACGAATAAAATGTTTATATCTCACATTTTCAATTATCTATTATTCTCCATTTTACTCGATCTCCTAAACGGTTAAAGATAGGACATCGCAATTTTTACAAGTGGATTTAGCACCTCATTTTACATAAAATAAGTTTTATAAGTCTACTCTCAAGGGTTGATAAAGGTACAAACGAATAAAATGTTTATATCTCACATTTTCAATTATCTATTATTCTTCATTTTACTCGATCTCCTAAACGGTTAAAGATAGGACATCGCGGTTATTACCAGTGGATTTAGCACCTCATTTTACATAAAATAAGTCCTATAAGTCTACTCTCAAGAGTTGATAAAGGTACAAACGAATAAAATGTTTATATATCACATTTTCAAATATCTATTATTCTCCATTTTACTCGATCTCCTAAACGGTTAAAGATAAGACATCGAGGTTTTCAGCAGTGGATTAAGCACCTCATTTTACATAAAATAAGTCCTATAAGTCTACTCTCAAGAGTTGATAAAGATACAAACGAATAAAATGTTTATATATCACTTTTTCAAATATCTATTATTCTCCATTTTACTCGATCTCCTAAACGGTTAAAGATAGGACATCGCGGTTTTCACCAGTGGATTTAGCACCTCATTTTACATAAAATAAGTCCTATAAGTCTACTCTCAAGAGTTGATAAAGGTACAAACGAATAAAATGTTTATATATCACATTTTCAAATAACTATTATTTTAATTTTACTCGATCACCTAAACGGTTAAAGATTGGACATCGCGGTTTTCACCAGTGGATTTAGCACCTCATTTTACATAAAATAAGTCCTATAAGTCTACTCTCAAGAGTTGATAAAGGTACAAACGAATAAAATGTTTATATATCACATTTTCAAATATCTATTATTTTAATTTTACTCGATCACCTAAACGGTTAAAGATTGGACATCGCGGTTTTCACCAGTGGATTAAGCACCTCATTTTACATTAAATAAGTCCTATAAGTCTACTCTCAAGAGTTGATAAAGGTACAAACGAATAAAATGTTTATATATCACATTTTTAAATATCTATTATTCTCCATTTTACTCGATCTCCTAAACGGTTAAAGATAGGACATCGCCGTTTTCACCAGTGGATTTAGCACCTCATTTTACATAAAATAAGTCTTATAAGTCTACTCTCAAGAGTAGATAAAAGTACAAACGAATAAAATGTTTATATCTCACATTTTCAAATATCTATTATTTTCCATTTTACTCGATCTCCTAAACGGTTAAAGATAGGACATCGCGGTTTTCACCAATGGATTTAGCACCTCATTTTACATAAAATAAGTCCTATAAGTCTATTCTCAAAAGTTGATAAAGGTACAAACGAATAAAATGTTTATATATCACATTTTCAAATATCTATAACTCTAAATTTTACTCGATCTCCTAAACGGTTAAAGATAGGACATCGCGGTTTTCTCCAGTGGATTAAGCACCTTATTTTACATTAAATAAGTCCTATAAGTCTACTCTCAAAAGTTGATAAAGGTACAAACGAATAAAATATTTATATATCACATTTTCAAATATCTATTACTCTAAATTTTACTCGATCTCCTAAACGGTTAAAGATAGGACATCGCGGTTTTCACCAGTGGATTTAGCACGTCATTTTACATAAAATAAGTCCTATAAGTCTACTCTCAAGTGTTAATAAAGGTACAAATGAATAAAATGTATATATATCACATTTTCAAATATCTATTACTCTAAATTTTACTCGATCTCCTAAACAATTAAAGATAGGACATCGCAATTTTCACCTGTGGATTAAGCACCTTATTTTACATAAAATAAGTCCTACAAGTCTACACTCAAGAGTTGATAAAGGTACAAACGTATCTAATGTTTATATATCACATTTTCAAATATCTATTATTCTCCATTTTACTCGATCTCCTAAACAATTAAAGATAGGACATCGCAATTTTCACCAGTGGATTTAGCACCTCATTTTACATAAAATAAGTCCTATAAGTCTACTGTCAAGAGTTGATAAAGGTACAAACGAATAAAATGTTTATTCTCCATTTTACTCGATCTCCTAAACGGTTAAAGATAGGACATCGCGGTTTTCACCAGTGGATTAAGCACCTTATTTTACATAAAATAAGTCCTACAAGTCTACTCTCAAGAGTTGATAATGGTACAAACGAATCTAATGTTTATATATCCCATTTTAAAATATCTATTATTCTCCATTTTACTCGATCTCCTAAACAATTAAAGATAGGACATCGCAATTTTCACCAGTGGATTTAGCACCTCATTTTACATAAAATAAGTCCTATAAGTCTACTGTCAAGAGTTGATAAAGGTACAAACGAATAAAATGTTTATTCTCCATTTTACTCGATCTCCTAAACGGTTAAAGATAGGACATCGCGGTTTTCACCAGTGGATTTAGCACCTCATTTTACATAAAATAAGTCCTATAAGTCTACTCTCAAGAGTTGATAAAGATACAAACGGATAAAATGTTTATATATCACATTTTTAAATATCTATTATTCTCCATTTTACTTGATCTCCTAAACGGTTAAAGATAGGACATCGCGGTTTTCTCCAGTGGATTAAGCACCTCATTTTACATTAAATAAGTTCTATAAGTCTACTCTCAAGAGTTGATAAAGGTACAAACGAATAAAATGTTTATATATCACATTTTCAAATATCTATTATTTTAATTTTACTCGATCTCCTAAACGGTTAAAGATTGGACATCGCGGTTTTCACCAGTGGAATTAGCACCTCATTTTACATAAAATAAGTCCTATAAATCTACTCTCAAGAGTTGATAAAGATACAAACGAATAAAATGTTTATGTATCACATTTTCAAATATCTATTATTCTAAATTTTACTCGATCTCCTAAACGGTTAAAGATAGGACATCGCGGTTATTACCAGTGGATTTAGCACCTCATTTTACATAAAATAAGTCCTATAAGTCTACTCTCAAGAGTTGATAAAGGTACAAACGAATAAAATGTTTATATATCACATTTTCAAATATCTATTATTCTCCATTTTACTCGATCTCCTAAACGGTTCAAGATAAGACATCGAGGTTTTCACCAGTGGATTAAGCACCTCATTTTACATAAAATAAGTCCTATAAGTCTACTCTCAAGAGTTGATAAAGATACAAACGAATAAAATGTTTATATATCACATTTTCAAATATCTATTATTCTCCATTTTACTCGATCTCCTAAACGGTTAAAGATAGGACATCGCGGTTTTCACCAGTGGATTTAGCACCTCATTTTACATAAAATAAGTCCTATAAGTCTACTCTCAAGAGTTGATAAAGGTACAAACGAATAAAATGTTTATATATCACATTTTCAAATATCTATTATTTTAATTTTACTCGATCACCTAAACGGTTAAAGATTGGACATCGCGGTTTTCACCAGTGGATTTAGCACCTCATTTTACATAAAATAAGTCCTATAAGTCTACTCTCAAGAGTTGATAAAGATACAAACGAATAAAATGTTTATATATCACATTTTTAAATATCTATTATTCTTCATTTTACTCGATCTCCTAAACGGTTAAAGATAGGACATCGCGGTTTTCTCCAGTGGATTAAGCACCTCATTTTACATTAAATAAGTCCTATAAGTCTACTCTCAAGAGTTGATAAAGGTACAAACGAATAAAATGTTTATATATCACATTTTTAAATATCTATTATTCTCCATTTTACTCGATCTCCTAAACGGTTAAAGATAGGACATCGCGGTTTTCACCTGTGGATTAAGCACTTCATTTTACATAAAATAAGTCCTATAAGTCTACTTTCAAGAGTTGATAAAGATACAAACGAATAAAATGTTTATGTATCACACTTTCAAATATCTATTATTTTAAATTTTACTCGATCTCCTAAACGGTTAAAGATAGGACATCGCGGTTTTCAAAAGTGGATTTAGCACCTCATTTTACATAAAATAAGTCCTATAAGTCTACTCTCAAGAGTTGATAAAGGTACAAACGAATAAAATGTTTATATCTCACATTTTCAATTATCTATTATTCTCCATTTTACTCGATCTCCTAAACGGTTAAAGATAGGACATCGCAATTTTTACAAGTGGATTTAGCACCTCATTTTACATAAAATAAGTTTTATAAGTCTACTCTCAAGGGTTGATAAAGGTACAAACGAATAAAATGTTTATATCTGACATTTTCAATTATCTATTATTCTTCATTTTACTCGATCTCCTAAACGGTTAAAGATAGGACATCGCGGTTATTACCAGTGGATTTAGCACCTCATTTTACATAAAATAAGTCCTATAAGTCTACTCTCAAGAGTTGATAAAGGTACAAACGAATAAAATGTTTATATATCACATTTTCAAATATCTATTATTCTCCATTTTACTCGATCTCCTAAACGGTTAAAGATAAGACATCGAGGTTTTCACCAGTGGATTAAGCACCTCATTTTACATAAAATAAGTCCTATAAGTCTACTCTCAAGAGTTGATAAAGATACAAACGAATAAAATGTTTATATATCACATTTTCAAATATCTATTATTCTCCATTTTACTCGATCTCCTAAACGGTTAAAGATAGGACATCGCGGTTTTCACCAGTGGATTTAGCACCTCATTTTACATAAAATAAGTCCTATAAGTCTACTCTCAAGAGTTGATAAAGGTACAAACGAATAAAATGTTTATATATCACATTTTCAAATATCTATTATTTTAATTTTACTCGATCACCTAAACGGTAAAAGATTGGACATCGCGGTTTTCACCAGTGGATTTAGCACCTCATTTTACATAAAATAAGTCCTATAAGTCTACTCTCAAGAGTTGATAAAGATACAAACGAATAAAATGTTTATATATCACATTTTTAAATATCTATTATTCTCCATTTTACTCGATCTCCTAAACGGTTAAAGATAGGACATCGCGGTTTTCTCCAGTGGATTAAGCACCTCATTTTACAATAAATAAGTCCTATAAGTCTACTCTCAAGAGTTGATAAAGGTACAAACGAATAAAATGTTTATATATCACATTTTTAAATATCTATTATTCTCCATTTTACTCGATCTCCTAAACGGTTAAAGATAGGACATCGCGGTTTTCACCTGTGGATTAAGCACTTCATTTTACATAAAATAAGTCCTATAAGTCTACTTTCAAGAGTTGATAAAGATACAAACGAATAAAATGTTTATGTATCACACTTTCAAATATCTATTATTCTAAATTTTACTCGATCTCCTAAACGGTTAAAGATAGGACATCGCGGTTTTCAAAAGTGGATTTAGCACCTCATTTTACATAAAATAAGTCTTATAAGTCTACTCTCAAGAGTTGATAAAGGTACAAACGAATAAAATGTTTATATCTCACATTTTCAATTATCTATTATTCTCCATTTTACTCGATCTCCTAAACGGTTAAAGATAGGACATCGCAATTTTTACTAGTGGATTTAGCACCTCATTTTACATAAAATAAGTCCTATAAGTCTACTCTCAAAAGTTGATAAAGGTACAAACGAATAAAATGTTTATATCTCACATTTTCAATTATCTATTATTCTCCATTTTACTCGATCTCCTAAACGGTTAAAGATAGGACATCGCAATTTTTACTAGTGGATTTAGCACCTCATTTTACATAAAATAAGTCCTATAAGTCTACTCTCAAAAGTTGATAAAGGTACAAACGAATAAAATGTATATATATCACATTTTCAAATATCTATTATTCTCCATTTTACTCGATCTCCTAAACGGTTAAAGATAGGACATCGCGGTTTTCACCAGTGGATTTAGCACCTCATTTTACATAAAATAAGTCTTATAAGTCCACTCTGAAGAGTTGATAAAGGTACAAACGAATAAAATGTTTATATATCACATTTTCAAATATCTATTATTCTCCATTTTACTCGATCTCCTAAACGGTTAAAGATAAGACATCGCGGTTTTCACCAGTGGATTAAGCACCTCATTTTACATAAAATAAGTCCTATAAGTCTACTCTCAAGAGTTGATAAAGATACAAACGAATAAAATGTTTATATATCACATTTTTAAATATCTATTATTCTCCATTTTACTCGATCTCCTAAACGGTTAAAGATAGGACATCGCGGTTTTCACCAGTGGATTTAGCACCTCATTTTACATAAAATAAGTCCTATAAGTCTACTCTCAAGAGTTGATAAAGATACAAACGAATAAAATGTTTATATCTCACATTTTCAATTATCTATTATTCTCCATTTTACTCGATCTCCTAAACGGTTAAAGATAGGACATCGCAATTTTTACAAGTGGATTTAGCACCTCATTTTACATAAAATAAGTTTTATAAGTCTACTCTCAAGGGTTGATAAAGGTACAAACGAATAAAATGTTTATATCTCACATTTTCAATTATCTATTATTCTTCATTTTACTCGATCTCCTAAACGGTTAAAGATAGGACATCGCGGTTATTACCAGTGGATTTAGCACCTCATTTTACATAAAATAAGTCGTATAAGTCTACTCTCAAGAGTTGATAAAGGTACAAACGAATAAAATGTTTATATATCACATTTTCAAATATCTATTATTCTCCATTTTACTCGATCTCCTAAACGGTTAAAGATAAGACATCGAGGTTTTCAGCAGTGGATTAAGCACCTCATTTTACATAAAATAAGTCCTATAAGTCTACTCTCAAGAGTTGATAAAGATACAAACGAATAAAATGTTTATATATCACTTTTTCAAATATCTATTATTCTCCATTTTACTCGATCTCCTAAACGGTTAAAGATAGGACATCGCGGTTTTCACCAGTGGATTTAGCACCTCATTTTACATAAAATAACTCCTATAAGTCTACTCTCAAGAGTTGATAAAGGTACAAACGAATAAAATGTTTATATATCACATTTTCAAATAACTATTATTTTAATTTTACTCGATCACCTAAACGGTTAAAGATTGGACATCGCGGTTTTCACCAGTGGATTTAGCACCTCATTTTACATAAAATAAGTCCTATAAGTCTACTCTCAAGAGTTGATAAAGGTACAAACGAATAAAATGTTTATATATCACATTTTCAAATATCTATTATTTTAATTTTACTCGATCACCTAAACGGTTAAAGATTGGACATCGCGGTTTTCACCAGTGGATTAAGCACCTCATTTTACATTAAATAAGTCCTATAAGTCTACTCTCAAGAGTTGATAAAGTACAAACGAATAAAATGTTTATATATCACATTTTTAAATATCTATTATTCTCCATTTTACTCGATCTCCTAAACGGTTAAAGATAGGACATCGCCGTTTTCACCAGTGGATTTAGCACCTCATTTTACATAAAATAAGTCTTATAAGTCTACTCTCAAGAGTAGATAAAAGTACAAACGAATAAAATGTTTATATCTCACATTTTCAAATATCTATTATTTTCCATTTTACTCGATCTCCTAAACGGTTAAAGATAGGACATCGCCGTTTTCACCAGTGGATTTAGCACCTCATTTTACATTAAATAAATCCTATAAGTCTACTCTCAAAAGTTGATAAAGGTACAAACGAATAAAATATTTATATATCACATTTTCAAATATCTATTACTCTAAATTTTACTCGATCTCCTAAACGGTTAAAGATAGGACATCGCGGTTTTCACCAGTGGATTAAGCACGTCATTTTACATAAAATAAGTCCTATAAGTCTACTCTCAAGTGTTAATAAAGGTACAAATGAATAAAATGTATATATATCACATTTTCAAATATCTATTACTCTAAATTTTACTCGATCTCCTAAACAATTAAAGATAGGACATCGCAATTTTCACCTGTGGATTAAGCACCTTATTTTACATAAAATAAGTCCTACAAGTCTACACTCAAGAGTTGATAAAGGTACAAACGTATCTAATGTTTATATATCACATTTTCAAATATCTATTATTCTCCATTTTACTCGATCTCCTAAACAATTAAAGATAGGACATCGCAATTTTCACCAGTGGATTTAGCACCTCATTTTACATAAAATAAGTCCTATAAGTCTACTGTCAAGAGTTGATAAAGGTACAAACGAATAAAATGTTTATTCTCCATTTTACTCGATCTCCTAAACGGTTAAAGATAGGACATCGCGGTTTTCACCAGTGGATTTAGCACCTCATTTTACATAAAATAAGTCCTATAAGTCTACTCTCAAGAGTTGATAAAGATACAAACGGATAAAATGTTTATATATCACATTTTTAAATATCTATTATTCTCCATTTTACTTGATCTCCTAAACGGTTAAAGATAGGACATCGCGGTTTTCTCCAGTGGATTAAGCACCTCATTTTACATTAAATAAGTTCTATAAGTCTACTCTCAAGAGTTGATAAAGGTACAAACGAATAAAATGTTTATATATCACATTTTCAAATATCTATTATTTTAATTTTACTCGATCTCCTAAACGGTTAAAGATTGGACATCGCGGTTTTCACCAGTGGAATTAGCACCTCATTTTACATAAAATAAGTCCTATAAATCTACTCTCAAGAGTTGATAAAGATACAAACGAATAAAATGTTTATGTATCACATTTTCAAATATCTATTATTCTAAATTTTACTCGATCTCCTAAACGGTTAAAGATAGGACATGGCGGTTTTCACCAGTGGATTTAGCACCTCATTTTACATAAAATAAGTCTTATAAGTCTACTCTCAAGAGTTGATAAAGGTACAAACGAATAAAATGTTTATATCTCACATTTTCAATTATCTATTATTCTCCATTTTACTCGATCTCCTAAACGGTTAAAGATATTACATCGCAATTTTTACTAGTGGATTTAGCACCTCATTTTACATAAAATAAGTAGTATAAGTCTACTCTCAAGAGTTGAAAAAAGTACAAACGAATAAAATGTATATATATCACATTTTCAAATATCTATTATTCTCCATTTTACTCGATCTCCTAAACGGTTAAAGATAGGACATCGCGGTTTTCACCAGTGGATTTAGCACCTCATTTTACATAAAATAAGTCCTATAAGTCTACTTTCAAGAGTTGATAAAGATACAAACGAATAAAATGTTTATGTATCACACTTTCAAATATCTATTATTCTAAATATAACTCGATCTCCTAAACGGTTAAAAATATGACATCGCGGTTTTCACCAGTGGATTTAGCACCTCATTTTACATAAAATAAGTCCTATAAGTCTACTTTCAAGAGTTGATAAAGATACAAACGAATAAAATGTTTATGTATCACACTTTCAAATATCTATTATTCTAAATTTTACTCGATCTCCTAAACGGTTAAAAATATGACATCGCGGTTTTCACCAGTGGATTAAGCACCTCATTTTACATAAAATAAGTCCTATAAGTCTACTCTCAAGAGTTGATAAAGGTACAAACGAATAAAATGTTTATATATCACATTTTCAAATATCTATTATTCTCCATTTTACTCGATCTCCTAAACGGTTAAAGATAAGACATCGCGGTTTTCACCAGTGGATTAAGCACCTCATTTTACATAAAATAAGTCCTATAAGTCTACTCTCAAGAGTTGATAAAGATACAAACGAATAAAATGTTTATATATCACATTTTCAAATATCTATTATTCTCCATTTTACTCGATCTCCTAAACAGTTAAAGATAGGACATCGCGGTTTTCACCAGTGGATTTAGCACCTCATTTTACATAAAATAAGTCTTATAAATCTCCTCTCAAGAGTTGATAAAGGTACAAACGAATAAAATGTTTATATATCACATTTTCAAATATCTATTATTCTCCATTTTACTCGATCTCCTAAACGGTTAAAGATAGGACATCGCGGTTTTCTCCAGTGGATTAAGCACCTCATTTTACATAAAATAAGTCTTATAAGTCTACTCTCAAGAGTTGATAAAGGTACAAACGAATAAAATGTTTATATATCACATTTTTAAATATCTATTATTCTCCATTTTACTCGATCTCCTAAACGGTTAAAGATAGGACATCGCGGTTTTCACCTGTGGATTAAGCACTTCATTTTACATAAAATAAGTCCTATAAGTCTACTCTCAAGAGTTGATAAAGATACAAACGAATAAAATGTTTATGTATCACACTTTCAAATATCTATTATTCTAAATTTTACTCGATCCCCTAAACGGTTAAAGATAGGACATCGCGGTTTTCACCAGTGGATTTAGCACCTCATTTTACATAAAATAAGTCCTATAAGTCTACTCTCAAGAGTTGATAAAGATACAAACGAATAAAATGTTTATATATCACATTTTTAAATATCTATTATTCTCCATTTTACTCGATCTCCTAAACGGTTAAAGATAGGACATCGCGGTTTTCACAAGTGGATTTAGCACCTCATTTTACATTAAATAAGTCCTATAAGTCTACTCTCAAGAGTTGATAAAGGTACAAACGAATAAAATGTTTATATATCACATTTTTAAATATCTATTATTCTCCATTTTACTCGATCTCCTAAACGGTTAAAGATAGGACATCGCGGTTTTCACCTGTGGATTAAGCACTTCATTTTACATAAAATAAGTCCTATAAGTCTACTCTCAAGAGTTGATAAAGATACAAACGAATAAAATGTTTATGTATCACATTTTCAAATATCTATTATTCTAAATTTTACTCGATCTCCTAAACGGTTAAAGATAGGACATCGCGGTTTTCACCTGTGGATTAAGCACTTCATTTTACATAAAATAAGTCCTATAAGTCTACTCTCAAGAGTTGATAAAGATACAAACGAATAAAATGTTTATGTATCACATTTTCAAATATCTATTATTCTAAATTTTACTCGATCTCCTAAACGGTTAAAGATAGGACATCGCCGTTTTCACCAGTGGATTTAGCACATCATTTTACATAAAATAAGTCCTATAAGTCTACTCTCAAGTGTTGATAAAGGTACAAATGAATAAAATGTATATATATCACATTTTCATATATCTATTATTCTAAATTTTACTCGATCTCCTAAACGGTTAAAGATAGGACATCGCGGTTTTTACCAGTAAATTTAGCACCTTATTTTACATAAAATAAGTAATATAAGTCTACTCTGAAGAGTTGACAAAGGTACAAACGAATAAAATGTTTATATATCACATTTTCAAATATCTATTATTCTCCATTTTACTCGATCTCCTAAACGGTTAAAGATAGGACATCGCGGTTTTTACTATTGAATTTAGCACCAAATTTTACATAAAATAAGTCTTATAAGTCTACTGTCAAGAGTTCATAAAGGTACAAACAAATAAAATGTTTATATCTCACATTTTCAAATATCTATTATTCTCCATTTTACTCGATCTCCTAAACGGTTAAAGATAGGACATCGCCGTTTTCACCAGTGGATTTAGCACCTCATTTTACATAAAATAAGTCCTATAAGTCTACTTTTAAGAGTTGATAATGGTACAAACGAGTAAAATGTTTATATCTCACATTTTCAAATATCTATTATTCTCCATTTTACTCGATCTCCTAAACGGTTAAAGATAGGACATCGCCGTTTTTACCAGTGGATTTAGCACCTCATTTTACATAAAATAAGTCTTATAAGTCTACTCTCAAGAGTAGATAAAAGTACAAACGAATAAAATGTTTATATCTCACATTTTCAAATATCTATTATTTTCCATTTTACTCGATCTCCTAAACGGTTAAAGATAGGACATCGCGGTTTTCACCAATGGATTTAGCACCTCATTTTACATAAAATAAGTCCTATAAGTCTATTCTCAAAAGTTGATAAAGGTACAAACGAATAAAATGTTTATATATCACATTTTCAAATATCTATAACTCTAAATTTTACTCGATCTCCTAAACGGTTAAAGATAGGACATCGCGGTTTTCTCCAGTGGATTAAGCACCTCATTTTACAT
Organism: Silvanus unidentatus; assembly: GCA_963930825.1. Taxonomy (NCBI): domain Eukaryota; kingdom Metazoa; phylum Arthropoda; class Insecta; order Coleoptera; family Silvanidae; genus Silvanus; species Silvanus unidentatus. Next base: position 14,001,345 of record OZ005759.1, on the reverse strand, counting down.
TAAATAAGTCCTATAAGTCTACTCTCAAAAGTTGATAAAGGTACAAACGAATAAAATATTTATATATCACATTTTCAAATATCTATTACTCTAAATTTTACTCGATCTCCTAAACGGTTAAAGATAGGACATCGCGGTTTTCACCAGTGGATTTAGCACTTAATTTTACATAAAATATGTCCTATAAGTCTACTCTCAAGAGTTGATAAAGGTACAAACGAATAAAATGTTTATTCTCCAATTTACTCGATCTCCAAAACGGTTAAAGATAGGACATCGGGGTTTTCACCAGTGGATTTAGCACGTCATTTTACATAAAATAAGTCCTATAAGTCTACTCTCAAGTGTTAATAAAGGTACAAATGAATAAAATGTATATATATCACATTTTCAAATATCTATTACTCTAAATTTTACTCGATCTCCTAAACAATTAAAGATAGGACATCGCAATTTTCACCAGTGGATTAAGCACCTTATTTTACATAAAATAAGTCCTACAAGTCTACACTCAAGAGTTGATAAAGGTACAAACGAATCTAATGTTTATATATCACATTTTCAAATATCTATTATTCTCCATTTTACTCGATCTCCTAAACAATTAAAGATCGGACATCGCAATTTTCACCAGTGGATTAAGCACCTCATTTTACATAAAATAAGTCCTATAAGTCTACTGTCAAGAGTTGATAAAGGTACAAACGAATAAAATGTTTATTCTCCATTTTACTCGATCTCCTAAACGGTTAAAGATAGGACATCGCGGTTTTCACCAATGGATTTAGCACCTCATTTTACATAAAATAAGTCCTATAAGTCTACTCTCAAAAGTTGATAAAGGAACAAACGAATAAAATGTTTATATATCACATTTTCAAATATCTATAACTCTAAATTTTACTCGATCTCCTAAACGGTTAAAGATAGGACATCGCGGTGTTCTCCAGTGGATTAAGCACCTCATTTTACATTAAATAAGTCCTATAAGTCTACTCTCAAAAGTTGATAAAGGTACAAACGAATAAAATATTTATATATCACATTTTCAAATATCTATTACTCTAAATTTTACTCGATCTCCTAAACGGTTAAAGATAGGACATCGCGGTTTTCACCAGTGGATTTAGCACTTAATTTTACATAAAATATGTCCTATAAGTCTACTCTCAAGAGTTGATAAAGGTACAAACGAATAAAATGTTTATTCTCCATTTTACTCGATCTCCAAAACGGTTAAAGATAGGACATCGGGGTTTTCACCAGTGGATTTAGCACGTCATTTTACATAAAATAAGTCCTATAAGTCTACTCTCAAGTGTTAATAAAGGTACAAATGAATAAAATGTATATATATCACATTTTCATATATCTATTATTCTAAATTTTACTCGATCTCCTAAACGGTTAAAGATAGGACATCGCGGTTTTCACCAGTGGATTTAGCACTTAATTTTACATAAAATATGTCCTATAAGTCTACTCTCAAGAGTTGATAAAGGTACAAACGAATAAAATGTTTATTCTCCATTTTACTCGATCTCCAAAACGGTTAAAGATAGGACATCGGGGTTTTCACCAGTGGATTTAGCACGTCATTTTACATAATATAAGTCCTATAAGTCTACTCTCAAGAGTTGATAAAGGTGCGAACGAGTAAAATGTTTATATCTCACATTTTCAAATATCTATTATTCTCCATTTTACTCGATCTCCTAAACGGTTAAAGATAGGACATCGCGGTTTTCACCAATGGATTTAGCACCTCATTTTACATAAAATAAGTACTATAAGTCTACTCTCAAGAGTTGATAAAGGTACAAACGAATAAAATGTTAATATATCACATTTTTAAATATCTATTATTCTCCATTTTACTCGATCTCCTAAACGGTTAAAGATAGGACATCGCGGTTTTCTCCAGTGGATTAAGCACCTCATTTTACTTAAATAAGTCCTTTAAGTCTACTCTCAAGAGTTGATAAAGGCACAAACGAATAAAATGTATATATATCACATTTTCAATTATCTATTATTCTCCATTTTACTCGATCTCCTAAACGGTTAAAGATAGGACTTCGCGGTTTTCACCAGTGGATTTAGCACCTCATTTTACATAAAATAAGTCTTATAAGTCTACTCTCAAGAGTTGATAAAGGTACAAACGAATAAAATGTATATATATCACATTTTCAAATATCTATTATTCTAAATTTTACTCGATCTCCTAAACGGTAAAAGATAGGACATTGCGGTTTTTACCAGTAAATTAAGCACCTCATTTTACATAAAATAAGTCCTATAAGTCTACTCTCAAGAGTTGATAAAGGTACAAACGAATAAAATGTTAATATATCACATTTTCAAACATATATTATTCTCCATTTTACTCGATCTCTTAAACGGTTAAAGATAGGACATTGATGTTTTCTCCAGTGGATTAAGCACCTCAATTTACATAAAATAAGTCTTATAAGTTTACTCTCAAGACTTGATAAAGGTACAAAAGAATAAAATGTTTATATATCACATTTTCAAATATCTATAACTCTAAATTTTACTCGATCTCCTAAACGGTTAAAGATAGGACATCGCGGTTTTCATCAATGGATTTAGCACCTCATTTTACATAAAATAAGTACTATAAGTCTACTCTCAAGAGTTGATAAAGGTACAAATGAATAAAATGTTTATATATCACATTTTCCAATATCTATTATTCTAAATTTTACTCGATCTCCTAAACGGTTAAAGATAGGACATCGCGGTTTTCACTAGTGGATTTAGCACCCTATTTTACATAAAATAAGTCTTATAAGTCTACTCTCAAGAGTTGATAAAGGTACAAACGAATAAATTGTTTATATCTCACATTTTCAATTATCTATTATTCTCCAATTTAAATGATCTCCTAAACGGTTAAAGATAGGACATCGCAGCTTTCACCAGTGGATTTAGCACCTCATTTTACATAAAATAACTTCTATAAGTCTACTCTCAAGAGTTGATAAAGTTACAAACGAATAAAATGTTTATATCTCACATTTTCAAATATCTATTATTCCCCATTTTACTCGATCTCCTAAACGGTTAAAGATAGGACATCGCGGATTTCACCAGTGGATTTAGCACCTCATTTTACATAAAATAAGTCCTATAAGTCTACTCTCAAGAGTTGATAAAGGTACAAACGAATAAAATGTTTATATTTCACATTTTCAAATATCTATTATTCTCCATTTTACACGATCTCCTAAACGGTTAAAGATAGGACATCGCGGTTTTCACCAGTGGATTTAGCACCTCATTTTACATAAAATAAGTCCTATAAGTCTACTCTCAAGAGTTGATAAAGGTACAAAGGAATACAATGTTTATATATCACATTTTCAAATATATATTATTCTCCATTTTACTCGATCTCCTAAACGGTTAAAGATAGGTCATTGATGTTTTCTCCAGTGGATTAAGCACCTCATTTTACATAAAATATGTCCTATAAGTCTACTCTCAAGAGTTGATAAAGTTACAAACGAATAAAAAGTTTATATCTCACATTTTCAAATATCTATTATTCTCCATTTTACTCGATCTCCTAAACGGTTAAAGATAGGACATCGCGGATTTCACCAGTGGATTTAGCACCTCATTTTACATAAAATAAGTCCTATAAGTCTACTCTCAAGAGTTGATAAAGGTACAAACGAATAAAATGTTTATATATCACATTTTCAAATATCTATTATTCTCCATTTTACACGATCTCCTAAACGGTTAAAGATAGGACATCGCGGAGTTGACCAGTGGATTTTGCACCTCATTTTACATAAAATAAGTCCTATAAGTCTACTCTCAAGAGTTGATAAAGGTACAAACGAATACAATGTTTATATATCACATTTTCAAATATATATTATTCTCCATTTTACTCGATCTCCTAAACGGTTAAAGATAGGTCATTGATGTTTTCTCCAGTGGATTAAGCACCTCATTTTACATAAAATATGTCCTATAAGTCTACTCTCAAGAGTTGATAAAGGTACAAACGAATAAAATGTTTATATCTCACATGTTCAAATATCTACTATTTTCCATTTTACTCGATCTCCTAAACGGTTAAAGGTAGGACATCGCGGAGTTCACCATTGGATTTTGCACCTCATTTTACATAAAATATGTCCTATAAGTCTACTCTCAAGAGTTGATAAAGATACAAACGAATAAAATGTTTATATTTCACATTTTCAAATATCTATTATTTTCCATTTTACTCGATCTCCTAAACGGTTAAAGGTAGGACATCGCGGAGTTCACCAGTGGATTTTGCACCTCATTTTACATAAAATAAGTCCTATAAGTCTACTCTCAAGAGTTGATAAAGATACAAACGAATAAAATGTTTATATTTCACATTTTCAAATATCTATTATTTTCCATTTTACTCGATCTCCTAAACGGTTAAAGGTAGGACATCGCGGTGTTCACCAGTGGATTTTGCACCTCATTTTACATAAAATATGTCCTATAAGTCTACTCTCAAGAGTTGATAAAGGTACAAACGATTAAAATGTTTATATCTCACATGTTCAAATATCTACTATTTTCCATTTTACTCGATCTCCTAAACGGTTAAAGATAGGACAGCGCGGATTTCACCAGTGGATTTAGCACCTCATTTTACATAAAATAAGTCTTATAAGTCTACTTTCAAGAGTAGATAAAAGTACAAACGAATAAAATGTTTATATCTCACATGTTCAAATATCTACTATTTTCCATTTTACTCGATCTCCTAAACGGTTAAAGATAGGACATCGCGGTGTTCACCAGTGGATTTAGCACCTCATTTTACATAAAATAAGTCCTATAAGTCTACTCTTAAGAGTTGATAAAGGTACAAACGAATAAAATGTTTATATATCACATTTTCAAATATATATTATTCTCCATTTTACTCGATCTCCTAAACGGTTAAAGATAGGACATTGATGTTTTCACTAGTGGATTTAGCACCTCATTTTACATAAATTAAGTCTTATAAGTCTACTTTCAAGAGTAGATAAAAGTACAAACGAATAAAATGGTTATATCTCACATGTTCAAATATCTACTATTTTCCATTTTACTCGATCTCCTAAACGGTTTAAGATAGGACATCGCGGTTTTCTCCAGTGGATTAAGCACCTCATTTTACATAAAATAAGTCTTATAAGTTTACTCTCAAGACTTGATAAAGGTACAAAAGAATAAAATGTTTATATATCACATTTTCAAATATCTATAACTCTAAATTTTACTCGATCTCCTAAACGGTTAAAGATAGGACATCGCGGTTTTCTCCAGTGGATTAAGCACCTCATTTTACTTAAATAAGTCCTATAAGTCTACTCTCAAGAGTTGATAAAGGTACAAACGAATAAAATGTATATATATCACATTTTCAATTATCTATTATTCTCCATTTTACTCGATCTCCTAAACGGTTAAAGATAGGACATCGCGGTTTTCACCAGTGGATTTAGCACCTCATTTTACATAAAATAAGTCTTATAAGTCTACTCTCAAGAGTTGATAAAGGTACAAACGAATAAAATGTATATATATCACATTTTCAAATATCTATTATTCTAAATTTTACTCGATCTCCTAAACGGTAAAAGATAGGACATCGCGGTTTTCACCAGTAAATTAAGCACCTCATTTTACATAAAATAAGTAATATAAGTCTACTCTTAAGAGTTGATAAAGGTACAAACGAATAAAATGTTTATATATCACATTTTCCAATATCTATTATTCTAAATTTTACTCGATCTCCTAAACGGTTAAAGATAGGACATCGCGGTTTTCACTTGTGGATTTAGCACCCTATTTTACATAAAATAAGTCTTATAAGTCTACTCTCAAGAGTTGATAAAGGTACAAACGAATAAAATGTATATATATATCACATTTTCCAATATCTATTATTCTAAATTTTACTCGATCTCCTAAACGGTTAAAGATAGGACATCGCGGTTTTCATCAATGGATTTAGCACCTCATTTTACATAAAATAAGTACTATAAGTCTACTCTCAAGAGTTGATAAAGGTACAAACGAATAAAATGTTTATATATCACATTTTCCAATATCTATTATTCTAAATTTTACTCGATCTCCTAAACGGTTAAAGATAGGACATCGCGGTTTTCATCAATGGATTTAGCACCTCATTTTACATAAAATAAGTACTATAAGTCTACTCTCAAGAGTTGATAAAGTTACAAACGAATAAATTGTTTATATCTCACATTTTCAATTATCTATTATTCTCCAATTTAAATGATCTCCTAAACGGTTAAAGATAGGACATCGCAGCTTTCACCAGTGGATTTAGCACCTCATTTTACATAAAATAACTTCTATAAGTCTACTCTCAAGAGTTGATAAAGTTACAAACGAATAAAATGTTTATATCTCACATTTTCAAATATCTATTATTCCCCATTTTACTCGATCTCCTAAACGGTTAAAGATAGGACATCGCGGATTTCACCAGTGGATTTAGCACCTCATTTTACATAAAATAAGTCCTATAAGTCTACTCTCAAGAGTTGATAAAGGTACAAACGAATAAAATGTTTATATTTCACATTTTCAAATATCTATTATTCTCCATTTTACACGATCTCCTAAACGGTTAAAGATAGGACATCGCGGTTTTCACCAGTGGATTTAGCACCTCATTTTACATAAAATAAGTCCTATAAGTCTACTCTCAAGAGTTGATAAAGGTACAAACGAATACAATGTTTATATATCACATTTTCAAATATATATTATTCTCCATTTTACTCGATCTCCTAAACGGTTAAAGATAGGTCATTGATGTTTTCTCCAGTGGATTAAGCACCTCATTTTACATAAAATATGTCCTATAAGTCTACTCTCAAGAGTTGATAAAGTTACAAACGAATAAAAAGTTTATATCTCACATTTTCAAATATCTATTATTCTCCATTTTACTCGATCTCCTAAACGGTTAAAGATAGGACATCGCGGATTTCACCAGTGGATTTAGCACCTCATTTCACATAAAATAAGTCCTATAAGTCTACTCTCAAGAGTTGATAAAGGTACAAACGAATAAAATGTTTATATATCACATTTTCAAATATCTATTATTCTCCATTTTACACGATCTCCTAAACGGTTAAAGATAGGACATCGCGGAGTTGACCAGTGGATTTTGCACCTCATTTTACATAAAATAAGTCCTATAAGTCTACTCTCAAGAGTTGATAAAGGTACAAACGAATACAATGTTTATATATCACATTTTCAAATATATATTATTCTCCATTTTACTCGATCTCCTAAACGGTTAAAGATAGGTCATTGATGTTTTCTCCAGTGGATTAAGCACCTCATTTTACATAAAATATGTCCTATAAGTCTACTCTCAAGAGTTGATAAAGATACAAACGAATAAAATGTTTATATTTCACATTTTCAAATATCTATTATTTTCCATTTTACTCGATCTCCTAAACGGTTAAAGGTAGGACATCGCGGAGTTCACCAGTGGATTTTGCACCTTATTTTACATAAAATATGTCCTATAAGTCTACTCTCAAGAGTTGATAAAGGTACAAACGAATAAAATGTTTATATCTCACATGTTCAAATATCTACTATTTTCCATTTTACTCGATCTCCTAAACGGTTAAAGGTAGGACATCGCGGAGTTCACCAGTGGATTTTGCACCTCATTTTACATAAAATATGTCCTATAAGTCTACTCTCAAGAGTTGATAAAGATACAAACGAATAAAATGTTTATATTTCACATTTTCAAATATCTATTATTTTCCATTTTACTCGATCTCCTAAACGGTTAAAGGTAGGACATCGCGGAGTTCACCAGTGGATTTTGCACCTCATTTTACATAAAATAAGTACTATAAGTCTACTCTCAAGAGTTGATAAAGGTACAAACGAATAAAATGTTTATATATCACATTTTCCAATATCTATTATTCTAAATTTTACTCGATCTCCTAAACGGTTAAAGATAGGACATCGCGGTTTTCATCAATGGATTTAGCACCTCATTTTACATAAAATAAGTACTATAAGTCTACTCTCAAGAGTTGATAAAGGTACAAACGAATAAAATGTTTATATATCACATTTTCCAATATCTATTATTCTAAATTTTACTCGATCTCCTAAACGGTTAAAGATAGGACATCGCGGTTTTCACTAGTGGATTTAGCACCCTATTTTACATAAAATAAGTCTTATAAGTCTACTCTCAAGAGTTGATAAAGGTACAAACGAATAAATTGTTTATATCTCACATTTTCAATTATCTATTATTCTCCAATTTAAATGATCTCCTAAACGGTTAAAGATAGGACATCGCAGCTTTCACCAGTGGATTTAGCACCTCATTTTACATAAAATAACTTCTATAAGTCTATTCTCAAGAGTTGATAAAGTTACAAACGAATAAAATGTTTATATCTCACATTTTCAAATATCTATTATTCCCCATTTTACTCGATCTCCTAAACGGTTAAAGATAGGACATCGCGGATTTCACCAGTGGATTTAGCACCTCATTTTACATAAAATAAGTCCTATAAGTCTACTCTCAAGAGTTGATAAAGGTACAAACGAATAAAATGTTTATATTTCACATTTTCAAATATCTATTATTCTCCATTTTACACGATCTCCTAAACGGTTAAAGATAGGACATCGCGGTTTTCACCAGTGGATTTAGCACCTCATTTTACATAAAATAAGTCCTATAAGTCTACTCTCAAGAGTTGATAAAGGTACAAACGAATACAATGTTTATATATCACATTTTCAAATATATATTATTCTCCATTTTACTCGATCTCCTAAACGGTTAAAGATAGGTCATTGATGTTTTCTCCAGTGGATTAAGCACCTCATTTTACATAAAATATGTCCTATAAGTCTACTCTCAAGAGTTGATAAAGTTACAAACGAATAAAAAGTTTATATCTCACATTTTCAAATATCTATTATTCTCCATTTTACTCGATCTCCTAAACGGTTAAAGATAGGACATCGCGGATTTCACCAGTGGATTTAGCACCTCATTTTACATAAAATAAGTCCTATAAGTCTACTCTCAAGAGTTGATAAAGGTACAAACGAATAAAATGTTTATATATCACATTTTCAAATATCTATTATTCTCCATTTTACACGATCTCCTAAACGGTTAAAGATAGGACATCGCGGAGTTGACCAGTGGATTTTGCACCTCATTTTACATAAAATAAGTCCTATAAGTCTACTCTCAAGAGTTGATAAAGGTACAAACGAATACAATGTTTATATATCACATTTTCAAATATATATTATTCTCCATTTTACTCGATCTCCTAAACGGTTAAAGATAGGTCATTGATGTTTTCTCCAGTGGATTAAGCACCTCATTTTACATAAAATATGTCCTATAAGTCTACTCTCAAGAGTTGATAAAGGTACAAACGAATAAAATGTTTATATCTCACATGTTCAAATATCTACTACTTTCCATTTTACTCGATCTCCTAAACGGTTAAAGGTAGGACATCGCGGAGTTCACCAGTGGATTTTGCACCTCATTTTACATAAAATATGTCCTATAAGTCTACTCTCAAGAGTTGATAAAGGTACAAACGAATAAAATGTTTATATCTCACATGTTCAAATATCTACTATTTTCCATTTTACTCGATCTCCTAAACGGTTAAAGGTAGGACATCGCGGAGTTCACCAGTGGATTTTGCACCTCATTTTACATAAAATATGTCCTATAAGTCTACTCTCAAGAGTTGATAAAGATACAAACGAATAAAATGTTTATATTTCACATTTTCAAATATCTATTATTTTCCATTTTACTCGATCTCCTAAACGGTTAAAGGTAGGACATCGCGGAGTTCACCAGTGGATTTTGCACCTCATTTTACATAAAATAAGTCCTATAAGTCTACTCTCAAGAGTTGATAAAGATACAAACGAATAAAATGTTTATATTTCACATTTTCAAATATCTATTATTTTCCATTTTACTCGATCTCCTAAACGGTTAAAGGTAGGACATCGCGGTGTTCACCAGTGGATTTTGCACCTCATTTTACATAAAATATGTCCTATAAGTCTACTCTCAAGAGTTGATAAAGGTACAAACGATTAAAATGTTTATATCTCACATGTTCAAATATCTACTATTTTCCATTTTACTCGATCTCCTAAACGGTTAAAGATAGGACAGCGCGGATTTCACCAGTGGATTTAGCACCTCATTTTACATAAAATAAGTCTTATAAGTCTACTTTCAAGAGTAGATAAAAGTACAAACGAATAAAATGTTTATATCTCACATGTTCAAATATCTACTATTTTCCATTTTACTCGATCTCCTAAACGGTTAAAGATAGGACATCGCGGTGTTCACCAGTGGATTTTGCACCTCATTTTACATAAAATAAGTCCTATAAGTCTACTCTCAAGAGTTGATAAAGGTACAAACGAATACAATGTTTATATATCACATTTTCAAATATATATTATTCTCCATTTTACTCGATCTCCTAAACGGTTAAAGATAGGTCATTGATGTTTTCTCCAGTGGATTAAGCACCTCATTTTACATAAAATATGTCCTATAAGTCTACTCTCAAGAGTTGATAAAGATACAAACGAATAAAATGTTTATATTTCACATTTTCAAATATCTATTATTTTCCATTTTACTCGATCTCCTAAACGGTTAAAGGTAGGACATCGCGGAGTTCACCAGTGGATTTTGCACCTCATTTTACATAAAATATGTCCTATAAGTCTACTCTCAAGAGTTGATAAAGGTACAAACGAATAAAATGTTTATATCTCACATGTTCAAATATCTACTATTTTCCATTTTACTCGATCTCCTAAACGGTTAAAGGTAGGACATCGCGGAGTTCACCAGTGGATTTTGCACCTCATTTTACATAAAATATGTCCTATAAGTCTACTCTCAAGAGTTGATAAAGATACAAACGAATAAAATGTTTATATTTCACATTTTCAAATATCTATTATTTTCCATTTTACTCGATCTCCTAAACGGTTAAAGGTAGGACATCGCGGAGTTCACCAGTGGATTTTGCACCTCATTTTACATAAAATAAGTCCTATAAGTCTACTCTCAAGAGTTGATAAAGATACAAACGAATAAAATGTTTATATTTCACATTTTCAAATATCTATTATTTTCCATTTTACTCGATCTCCTAAACGGTTAAAGGTAGGACATCGCGGTGTTCACCAGTGGATTTTGCACCTCATTTTACATAAAATATGTCCTATAAGTCTACTCTCAAGAGTTGATAAAGTTACAAACGATTAAAATGTTTATATCTCACATGTTCAAATATCTACTATTTTCCATTTTACTCGATCTCCTAAACGGTTAAAGATAGGACAGCGCGGATTTCACCAGTGGATTTAGCACCTCATTTTACATAAGATAAGTCTTATAAGTCTACTTTCAAGAGTAGATAAAAGTACAAACGAATAAAATGTTTATATCTCACATGTTCAAATATCTACTATTTTCCATTTTACTCGATCTCCTAAACGGTTAAAGATAGGACATCGCGGTGTTCACCAGTGGATTTAGCACCTCATTTTACATAAAATAAGTCCTATAAGTCTACTCTTAAGAGTTGATAAAGGTACAAACGAATAAAATGTTTATATATCACATTTTCAAATATATATTATTCTCCATTTTACTCGATCTCCTAAACGGTTAAAGATAGGACATTGATGTTTTCACTAGTGGATTTAGCACCTCATTTTACATAAATTAAGTCTTATAAGTCTACTTTCAAGAGTAGATAAAAGTACAAACGAATAAAATGGTTATATCTCACATGTTCAAATATCTACTATTTTCCATTTTACTCGATCTCCTAAACGGTTTAAGATAGGACATCGCGGTTTTCTCCAGTGGATTAAGCACCTCATTTTACATAAAATAAGTCTTATAAGTTTACTCTCAAGACTTGATAAAGGTACAAAAGAATAAAATGTTTATATATCACATTTTCAAATACCTATAACTCTAAATTTTACTCGATCTCCTAAACGGGTAAAGATAGGACATCGCGGTTTTCTCCAGTGGATTAAGCACCTCATTTTACTTAAATAAGTCCTATAAGTCTACTCTCAAGAGTTGATAAAGGTACAAACGAATAAAATGTATATATATCACATTTTCAATTATCTATTATTCTCCATTTTACTCGATCTCCTAAACGGTTAAAGATAGGACATCGCGGTTTTCACCAGTGGATTTAGCACCTCATTTTACATAAAATAAGTCTTATAAGTCTACTCTCAAGAGTTGATAAAGGTACAAACGAATAAAATGTATATATATCACATTTTCAAATATCTATTATTCTAAATTTTACTCGATCTCCTAAACGGTAAAAGATAGGACATCGCGGTTTTCACCAGTAAATTAAGCACCTCATTTTACATAAAATAAGTAATATAAGTCTACTCTTAAGAGTTGATAAAGGTACAAACGAATAAAATGTTTATATATCACATTTTCCAATATCTATTATTCTAAATTTTACTCGATCTCCTAAACGGTTAAAGATAGGACATCGCGGTTTTCACTTGTGGATTTAGCACCCTATTTTACATAAAATAAGTCTTATAAGTCTACTCTCAAGAGTTGATAAAGGTACAAACGAATAAAATGTATATATATCACATTTTCCAATATCTATTATTCTAAATTTTACTCGATCTCCTAAACGGTTTAAAATAGGACATCGCGGTTTTCACCAGTGGATTTAGCACCTCATTTTACATAAAATAAGTCCTATAAGTCTACTCTCAAGAGTTGATAAAGGTACAGACGAATAAAATGTTTAAATCTCACATTTTCAAATACCTACTATTATCCATTTTACTCGATCTCCTAAACGGTTAAAGATAGGACATCGCGGAGTTTACCAGTGGATTTAGCACCTCATTTTACATAAAATATGTCCTATAAGTCTACTCTCAAGAGTTGATAAAGTTACAAACGAATAAAAAGTTTATATCTCACATTTTCAAATATCTATTATTCTCCATTTTACTCGATCTCCTAAACGGTTAAAGATAGGACATCGCGGATTTCACCAGTGGATTTAGCACCTCATTTTACATAAAATAAGTCCTATAAGTCTACTCTCAAGAGTTGATAAAGGTACAAACGAATAAAATGTTTATATATCACATTTTCAAATATCTATTATTCTCCATTTTACACGATCTCCTAAACGGTTAAAGATAGGACATCGCGGTTTTCACCAGTGGATTTAGCACCTCATTTTACATAAAATAAGTCCTATAAGTCTACTCTCAAGAGTTGATAAAGATACAAACGAGTAAAATGTTTATATCTCACATTTTTAAATATCTATTATTCTCCATTTTACTCGATCTCCTAAACGGTTAAAGTTAGGACATCGCGGTTGTCACTAGTGGATTTGGCACCTCATTTTACATAAATTAAGTCTTATAAGTCTACTTTCAAGAGTAGATAAAAGTACAAACGAATAAAATGGTTATATCTCACATGTTCAAATTTCTACTATTTTCCATTTTACTCGATCTCCTAAACGGTTTAAGATAGGACATCGCGGTTTTCACCAGTGGATTTAGCATCTCATTTTACATAAAATAAGTCCTATAAGTCTACTCTTAAGAGTTGATAAAGGTACAAACGGATAAAATGTTTATATATCGCATTTTCAAATATATATTATTCTTCATTTTACTCGTTCTCCTAAACGGTTAAATATAGGACATTGATGTTTTCTCCAGTGGATTAAGCACCTCATTTTACTTAAATAAGTCCTATAAGTCTACTCTCAAGAGTTGATAAAGGTACAAACGAATAAAATGTATATATATCACATTTTCAAATATCTATTATTCTCCATTTTGCTCGATCTCCTAAACGGTTAAAGATAGGACATCGCGGTTTTCACCAGTGGATTTAGCACCTCATTTTACATAAAATAAGTCCTATAAGTCTACTCTCAAGAGTTGATAAAGGTTCAAACGAATAAAATGTTTATATATCACATTTTCAAATATCTAATATTCTAAATTTCACTCGATCTTCTAAACGGTTAAAGATAGGACATCGCGGTTTTCACTAGTGGATTAAGCACCTCATTTTACATAAAATAAGTTCTATAAGTCTACTCTCAAGAGTTGATAAAGGTACAAACGAGTAAAATGTTTATATCTCACATTTTCAAATATCTATTGCTCTAAATTTTACTCGATCTCCTAAACAATTAAAGATAAGACATCGCAATTATCACTAGTGGATTTAGCACCTCATTTTACATAAAATAAGTCCTATAAGTCTACTCTCAAGAGTTGATAAAGGTACAAACGAATAAAATGTATATATATCACATTTTCAAATATTTATTATTCTCCATTTTACTCGATCTCCTAAACGGTTAAAGATAGGACATCGCAATTTTCACCAGTGGATTTAGCACCTCATTTTACATAAAATAAGTCCTATAAGTCTACTCTCAAGAGTTGATAAAGGTACAAATGGATAAAATGTTTATATATCACATTTTCAAATATCTATTATTCTAAATTTTACTCGATCTCCTAAACGGTTAAAGATAGGACATCGCGGATTTCACCAGTAAATTTAGCACCTCATTTTACATAAAATAAGTCCTATAAGTCTACTCTCAAGAGTTGATAAAGGTACAAACGAATAAAATGTTTATATATCACATTTTCAAATACCTAATATTCTAAATTTTACTCGATCTTCTAAACGGTTAAAGATAGGACATAGCGGTTTTCACTAGTGGATTTAGCACCTCATTTTACATAAAATAAGTCCTATAAGTCTACTCTCAAGAGTTGATAAAGGTACAAACGAGTAAAATGTTTATATCTCACATTTTCAAATATCTATTGCTCTAAATTTTACTCGATCTCCTAAACAATTAAAGATAGGACATCGCAATTATCACTAGTGGATTTAGCACCTCATTTTACATAAAATAAGTCCTATAAGTCTACTCTCAAGAGTTGATAAAGGTACAAACGAATAAAATGTATATATATATCACATTTTCAAATATTTATTATTCTCCATTTTACTCGATCTCCTAAACGGTTAAAGATAGGACGACATCGCGGTTTTCACCAGTGGATTAAGCACCTCATTTTACATAAATAAGTCCTATAAGTCTACTCTCAAGAGTTGATAAAGGTACAAACGAATAAAATGTTTATATATCACATTTTCACATATCTATTATTCTCCATTTTACTCGATCTCCTAAACGGTTAAAGATAGGACATCGCAGCTTTCACCAGTGGATTTAGCACCTCATTTTACATAAAATAACTTCTATAAGTCTACTCTCAAGAGTTGATAAAGTTACAAACGAATAAAATGTTTATATCTCACATTTTCAAATATCTATTATTCCCCATTTTACTCGATCTCCTAAACGGTTAAAGATAGGACATCGCGGATTTCACCAGTGGATTTAGCACCTCATTTTACATAAAATAAGTCCTATAAGTCTACTCTCAAGAGTTGATAAAGGTACAAACGAATAAAATGTTTATATTTCACATTTTCAAATATCTATTATTCTCCATTTTACACGATCTCCTAAACGGTTAAAGATAGGACATCGCGGTTTTCACCAGTGGATTTAGCACCTCATTTTACATAAAATAAGTCCTATAAGTCTACTCGCAAGAGTTGATAAAGGTACAAACGAATACAATGTTTATATATCACATTTTCAAATATATATTATTCTCCATTTTACTCGATCTCCTAAACGGTTAAAGATAGGTCATTGATGTTTTCTCCAGTGGATTAAGCACCTCATTTTACATAAAATATGTCCTATAAGTCTACTCTCAAGAGTTGATAAAGTTACAAACGAATAAAAAGTTTATATCTCACATTTTCAAATATCTATTATTCTCCATTTTACTCGATCTCCTAAACGGTTAAAGATAGGACATCGCGGATTTCACCAGTGGATTTAGCACCTCATTTTACATAAAATAAGTCCTATAAGTCTACTCTCAAGAGTTGATAAAGGTACAAACGAATAAAATGTTTATATATCACATTTTCAAATATCTATTATTCTCCATTTTACACGATCTCCTAAACGGTTAAAGATAGGACATCGCGGAGTTGACCAGTGGATTTTGCACCTCATTTTACATAAAATAAGTCCTATAAGTCTACTCTCAAGAGTTGATAAAGGTACAAACGAATACAATGTTTATATATCACATTTTCAAATATATATTATTCTCCATTTTACTCGATCTCCTAAACGGTTAAAGATAGGTCATTGATGTTTTCTCCAGTGGATTAAGCACCTCATTTTACATAAAATATGTCCTATAAGTCTACTCTCAAGAGTTGATAAAGATACAAACGAATAAAATGTTTATATTTCACATTTTCAAATATCTATTATTTTCCATTTTACTCGATCTCCTAAACGGTTAAAGGTAGGACATCGCGGAGTTCACCAGTGGATTTTGCACCTCATTTTACATAAAATATGTCCTATAAGTCTACTCTCAAGAGTTGATAAAGATACAAACGAATAAAATGTTTATATTTCACATTTTCAAATATCTATTATTTTCCATTTTACTCGATCTCCTAAACGGTTAAAGGTAGGACATCGCGGAGTTCACCAGTGGATTTTGCACCTCATTTTACATAAAATAAGTCCTATAAGTCTACTCTCAAGAGTTGATAAAGATACAAACGAATAAAATGTTTATATTTCACATTTTCAAATATCTATTATTTTCCATTTTACTCGATCTCCTAAACGGTTAAAGGTAGGACATCGCGGTGTTCACCAGTGGATTTTGCACCTCATTTTACATAAAATATGTCCTATAAGTCTACTCTCAAGAGTTGATAAAGGTACAAACGATTAAAATGTTTATATCTCACATGTTCAAATATCTACTATTTTCCATTTTACTCGATCTCCTAAACGGTTAAAGATAGGACAGCGCGGATTTCACCAGTGGATTTAGCACCTCATTTTACATAAAATAAGTCTTATAAGTCTACTTTCAAGAGTAGATAAAAGTACAAACGAATAAATTGTTTATATCTCACATGTTCAAATATCTACTATTTTCCATTTTACTCGATCTCCTAAACGGTTAAAGATAGGACATCGCGGTGTTCACCAGTGGATTTAGCACCTCATTTTACATAAAATAAGTCCTATAAGTCTACTCTTAAGAGTTGATAAAGGTACAAACGAATAAAATGTTTATATATCACATTTTCAAATATATATTATTCTCCATTTTACTCGATCTCCTAAACGGTTAAAGATAGGACATTGATGTTTTCACTAGTGGATTTAGCACCTCATTTTACATAAATTAAGTCTTATAAGTCTACTTTCAAGAGTAGATAAAAGTACAAACGAATAAAATGGTTATATCTCACATGTTCAAATATCTACTATTTTCCATTTTACTCGATCTCCTAAACGGTTTAAGATAGGACATCGCGGTTTTCTCCAGTGGATTAAGCACCTCATTTTACATAAAATAAGTCTTATAAGTTTACTCTCAAGACTTGATAAAGGTACAAAAGAATAAAATGTTTATATATCACATTTTCAAATATCTATAACTCTAAATTTTACTCGATCTCCTAAACGGTTAAAGATAGGACATCGCGGTTTTCTCCAGTGGATTAAGCACCTCATTTTACTTAAATAAGTCCTATAAGTCTACTCTCAAGAGTTGATAAAGGTACAAACGAATAAAATGTATATATATCACATTTTCAATTATCTATTATTCTCCATTTTACTCGATCTCCTAAACGGTTAAAGATAGGACATCGCGGTTTTCACCAGTGGATTTAGCACCTCATTTTACATAAAATAAGTCTTATAAGTCTACTCTCAAGAGTTGATAAAGGTACAAACGAATAAAATGTATATATATCACATTTTCAAATATCTATTATTCTAAATTTTACTCGATCTCCTAAACGGTAAAAGATAGGACATCGCGGTTTTCACCAGTAAATTAAGCACCTCATTTTACATAAAATAAGTAATATAAGTCTACTCTTAAGAGTTGATAAAGGTACAAACGAATAAAATGTTTATATATCACATTTTCCAATATCTATTATTCTAAATTTTACTCGATCTCCTAAACGGTTAAAGATAGGACATCGCGGTTTTCACTTGTGGATTTAGCACCCTATTTTACATAAAATATGTCTTATAAGTCTACTCTCAAGAGTTGATAAAGGTACAAACGAATAAAATGTATATATATCACATTTTCCAATATCTATTATTCTAAATTTTACTCGATCTCCTAAACGGTTTAAGATAGGACATCGCGGTTTTCACCAGTGGATTTAGCACCTCATTTTACATAAAATAAGTCCTATAAGTCTACTCTCAAGAGTTGATAAAGGTACAGACGAATAAAATGTTTAAATCTCACATTTTCAAATATCTACTATTATCCATTTTACTCGATCTCCTAAACGGTTAAAGATAGGACATCGCGGAGTTTACCAGTGGATTTAGCACCTCATTTTACATAAAATATGTCCTATAAGTCTACTCTCAAGAGTTGATAAAGTTACAAACGAATAAAAAGTTTATATCTCACATTTTCAAATATCTATTATTCTCCATTTTACTCGATCTCCTAAACGGTTAAAGATAGGACATCGCGGATTTCACCAGTGGATTTAGCACCTCATTTTACATACAATAAGTCCTATAAGTCTACTCTCAAGAGTTGATAAAGGTACAAACGAATAAAATGTTTATATATCACATTTTCAAATATCTATTATTCTCCATTTTACACGATCTCCTAAACGGTTAAAGATAGGACATCGCGGTTTTCACCAGTGGATTTAGCACCTCATTTTACATAAAATAAGTCCTATAAGTCTACTCTCAAGAGTTGATAAAGATACAAACGAGTAAAATGTTTATATCTCACATTTTTAAATATCTATTATTCTCCATTTTACTCGATCTCCTAAACGGTTAAAGTTAGGACATCGCGGTTGTCACTAGTGGATTTGGCACCTCATTTTACATAAATTAAGTCTTATAAGTCTACTTTCAAGAGTAGATAAAAGTACAAACGAATAAAATGGTTATATCTCACATGTTCAAATTTCTACTATTTTCCATTTTACTCGATCTCCTAAACGGTTTAAGATAGGACATCGCGGTTTTCACCAGTGGATTTAGCATCTCATTTTACATAAAATAAGTCCTATAAGTCTACTCTTAAGAGTTGATAAAGGTACAAACGGATAAAATGTTTATATATCGCATTTTCAAATATATATTATTCTTCATTTTACTCGTTCTCCTAAACGGTTAAATATAGGACATTGATGTTTTCTCCAGTGGATTAAGCACCTCATTTTACTTAAATAAGTCCTATAAGTCTACTCTCAAGAGTTGATAAAGGTACAAACGAATAAAATGTATATATATCACATTTTCAAATATCTATTATTCTCCATTTTGCTCGATCTCCTAAACGGTTAAAGATAGGACATCGCGGTTTTCACCAGTGGATTTAGCACCTCATTTTACATAAAATAAGTCCTATAAGTCTACTCTCAAGAGTTGATAAAGGTTCAAACGAATAAAATGTTTATATATCACATTTTCAAATATCTAATATTCTAAATTTCACTCGATCTTCTAAACGGTTAAAGATAGGACATCGCGGTTTTCACTAGTGGATTAAGCACCTCATTTTACATAAAATAAGTCCTATAAGTCTACTCTCAAGAGTTGATAAAGGTACAAACGAGTAAAATGTTTATATCTCACATTTTCAAATATCTATTGCTCTAAATTTTACTCGATCTCCTAAACAATTAAAGATAGGACATCGCAATTATCACTAGTGGATTTAGCACCTCATTTTACATAAAATAAGTCCTATAAGTCTACTCTCAAGAGTTGATAAAGGTACAAACGAATAAAATGTATATATATCACATTTTCAAATATCTATTATTCTCCATTTTGCTCGATCTCCTAAACGGTTAAAGATAGGACATCGCGGTTTTCACTAGTGGATTAAGCACCTCATTTTACATAAAATAAGTCCTATAAGTCTACTCTCAAGAGTTGATAAAGGTACAAACGAGTAAAATGTTTATATCTCACATTTTCAAATATCTATTGCTCTAAATTTTACTCGATCTCCTAAACAATTAAAGATAGGACATCGCAATTATCACTAGTGGATTTAGCACCTCATTTTACATAAAATAAGTCCTATAAGTCTACTCTCAAGAGTTGATAAAGGTACAAACGAATAAAATGTATATATATCACATTTTCAAATATTTATTATTCTCCATTTTACTCGATCTCCTAAACGGTTAAAGATAGGACATCGCAATTTTCACCAGTGGATTTAGCACCTCATTTTACATAAAATAAGTCCTATAAGTCTACTCTCAAGAGTTGATAAAGGTACAAATGGATAAAATGTTTATATATCACATTTTCAAATATCTATTATTCTAAATTTTACTCGATCTCCTAAACGGTTAAAGATAGGACATCGCGGATTTCACCAGTAAATTTAGCACCTCATTTTACATAAAATAAGTCCTATAAGTCTACTCTCAAGAGTTGATAAAGGTACAAACGAATAAAATGTTTATATATCACATTTTCAAATACCTAATATTCTAAATTTTACTCGATCTTCTAAACGGTTAAAGATAGGACATAGCGGATTTCACTAGTGGATTTAGCACCTCATTTTACATAAAATAAGTCCTATAAGTCTACTCTCAAGAGTTGATAAAGGTACAAACGAGTAAAATGTTTATATCTCACATTTTCAAATATCTATTGCTCTAAATTTTACTCGATCTCCTAAACAATTAAAGATAGGACATCGCAATTATCACTAGTGGATTTAGCACCTCATTTTACATAAAATAAGTCCTATAAGTCTACTCTCAAGAGTTGATAAAGGTACAAACGAATAAAATGTATATATATATCACATTTTCAAATATTTATTATTCTCCATTTTACTCGATCTCCTAAACGGTTAAAGATAGGACGACATCGCGGTTTTCACCAGTGGATTAAGCACCTCATTTTACATAAATAAGTCCTATAAGTCTACTCTCAAGAGTTGATAAAGGTACAAACGAATAAAATGTTTATATATCACATTTTCACATATCTATTATTCTCCATTTTACTCGATCTCCTAAACGGTTAAAGATAGGACATCGAGGTTTTCACTATTGGATTTAGCACCTCATTTTACATAAAAAAAGTCTTATAAGTCTACTCTCAAGAGTTGATAAAGGTACAAATGGATAAAATGTTTATATATCACATTTTCAAATATGTAATATTTTAAATTTTACTCGATCTTCTAAACGGTTAAAGATAGGACATCGCGGTTTTCACTAGTGGATTTAGCACCTCATTTTACATAAAATAAGTAATATAAGTCTACTCTCAAGAGTTGATAAAGGTACAAACGAGTAAAATGTTTATATCTCACATTTTCAAATATCTATTATTCTCCATTTTACTCGATCTCCTAAACGGTTAAAGATAGGACATCGCGGTTTTCACCAGTGGATTTAGCACCTCATTCTACATAAAATAAGTCCTATAAGTCTACTTTTAAGAGTTGATAAAGGTACAAACGAGTAAAATGTTTATATCTCACATTTTCAAATATCTATTATTCTCCATTTTACTCGATCTCCTAAACGGTTAAAGATAGGACATCGCGGATTTCACCAGTGGATTTACAACCTCATTTTACATAAAATATGTCCGATAAGTCTACTCTCAAGAGTTGATAAAGGTACAAACGAATAAAATGTATATATATCACATTTTCAAATATCTGTTATTCTCCATTTTACTCGATCTCCTAAACGGTTAAAGATAGGACATTGCGGATTTCACCAGTGGATTTAGCACCTCATTTTACATAAAATAAGTCTTATAAGTCTACTTTCAAGAGTAGATAAAAGTACAAACTAATAAAATGTTTATATATCACATTTTCAAATATCTATTATTCTCCATTTTACACGATCTCCTAAACGGTTAAAGATAGGACATCGCGGTTTTCACCAGTGGATTTAGCACCTCATTTTACATAAAATAAGTCCTATAAGTCTACTCTCAAGAGTTGATAAAGATACAAACGAGTAAAATGTTTATATCTCACATTTTTAAATATCTATTATTCTCCATTTTACTCGATCTCCTAAACGGTTAAAGTTAGGACATCGCGGTTGTCACTAGTGGATTTGGCACCTCATTTTACATAAATTAAGTCTTATAAGTCTACTTTCAAGAGTAGATAAAAGTACAAACGAATAAAATGGTTATATCTCACATGTTCAAATATCTACTATTTTCCATTTTACTCGATCTCCTAAACGGTTTAAGATAGGACATCGCGGTTTTCACCAGTGGATTTAGCACCTCATTTTACATAAAATAAGTCCTATAAGTCTACTCTCAAGAGTTGATAAAGGTTCAAACGAATAAAATGTTTATATATCACATTTTCAAATATCTAATATTCTAAATTTCACTCGATCTTCTAAACGGTTAAAGATAGGACATCGCGGTTTTCACTAGTGGATTAAGCACCTCATTTTACATAAAATAAGTCCTATAAGTCTACTCTCAAGAGTTGATAAAGGTACAAACGAATAAAATGTTTATATATCACATTTTCACATATCTATTATTCTCCATTTTACTCGATCTCCTAAACGATTAAAGATAGGACATCGCGGTTTTCACTAGTGGATTTAGCACCTTATTTTACATAAAATAAGTCTTATAAGTCTACCCTCAAGAGTTGATACAGGTACAAACGAATAAATTGTTTATATATCACATTTTCAAATATCTATTATTCTCCATTTTACTCGATCTCCTAAACGGTTAAAGATAGGACATCGCGGTTTTCACCAGTGGATTTAGCACCTCATTTTACATAAAATAAGTCCTATAAGTCTACTCTCAAAAGTTGATAAAGGTACAAATGGATAAAATGTTTATATATCACATTTTCAAATATCTATTATTCTAAATTTTACTCGATCTCCTAAACGGTTAAAGATAGGACATCGCGGATTTCACCAGTAAATTTAGCACCTCATTTTACATAAAATAAGTCCTATAAGTCTACTCTCAAGAGTTGATAAAGGTACAAACGAATAAAATGTTTATATATCACATTTTCAAATATGTAATATTCTAAATTTTACTCGATCTTCTAAACGGTTAAAGATAGGACATCGCGGTTTTCACTAGTGGATTTAGCACCTCATTTTACATAAAATGAGTAATATAAGTCTACTTTTAAGAGTTGATAAAGGTACAAACGAGTAAAATGTTTATATCTCACATTTTCAAATATCTATTATTCTCCATTTTACTCGATCTCCTAAACGGTTAAAGATAGGACATCGCGGATTTCACCAGTGGATTTACAACCTCATTTTACATAAAATATGTCCGATAAGTCTACTTTCAAGAGTAGATAAAAGTACAAACTAATAAAATGTTTATATATCACATTTTCAAATATCTATTATTCTAAATTTTACACGATCTCCTAAACGGTTAAAGATAGGACATCGCGGTTTTCACCAGTGGATTAAGCACCTCAGTTTACATAAAATAAGTCCTATAAGTCTACTCTCAAGAGTTGATAAAGGTACAAACGAATAAAATGTTTATATATCACATTTTCAAATATCTATTACTCTAAATTTTATTCGATCTCCTAAACGGTTCAAGATAGGACATCGCGATTTTCACTAGTGGATTTAGCACCTTATTTTACATAAAATAAGTCTTATAAGTCTACTTTCAAGAGTAGATAAAAGTACAAACTAATAAAATGTTTATATATCACATTTTCAAATATCTATTATTCTCCATTTTACACGATCTCCTAAACGGTTAAAGATAGGACATCGCGGTTTTCACCAGTGGATTTAGCACCTCATTTTACATAAAATAAGTCCTATAAGTCTACTCTCAAGAGTTGATAAAGATACAAACGAGTAAAATGTTTATATCTCACATTTTTAAATATCTATTATTCTCCATTTTACTCGATCTCCTAAACGGTTAAAGTTAGGACATCGCGGTTGTCACTAGTGGATTTGGCACCTCATTTTACATAAATTAAGTCTTATAAGTCTACTTTCAAGAGTAGATAAAAGTACAAACGAATAAAATGGTTATATCTCACATGTTCAAATATCTACTATTTTCCATTTTACTCGATCTCCTAAACGGTTTAAGATAGGACATCGCGGTTTTCACCAGTGGATTTAGCACCTCATTTTACATAAAATAAGTCCTATAAGTCTACTCTCAAGAGTTGATAAAGGTTCAAACGAATAAAATGTTTATATATCACATTTTCAAATATCTAATATTCTAAATTTCACTCGATCTTCTAAACGGTTAAAGATAGGACATCGCGGTTTTCACTAGTGGATTAAGCACCTCATTTTACATAAAATAAGTCCTATAAGTCTACTCTCAAGAGTTGATAAAGGTACAAACGAATAAAATGTTTATATATCACATTTTCACATATCTATTATTCTCCATTTTACTCGATCTCCTAAACGATTAAAGATAGGACATCGCGGTTTTCACTAGTGGATTTAGCACCTTATTTTACATAAAATAAGTCTTATAAGTCTACCCTCAAGAGTTGATACAGGTACAAACGAATAAATTGTTTATATATCACATTTTCAAATATCTATTATTCTCCATTTTACTCGATCTCCTAAACGGTTAAAGATAGGACATCGCGGTTTTCACCAGTGGATTTAGCACCTCATTTTACATAAAATAAGTCCTATAAGTCTACTCTCAAGAGTTGATAAAGGTACAAATGGATAAAATGTTTATATATCACATTTTCAAATATCTATTATTCTAAATTTTACTCGATCTCCTAAACGGTTAAAGATAGGACATCGCGGATTTCACCAGTAAATTTAGCACCTCATTTTACATAAAATAAGTCCTATAAGTCTACTCTCAAGAGTTGATAAAGGTACAAACGAATAAAATGTTTATATATCACATTTTCAAATATGTAATATTCTAAATTTTACTCGATCTTCTAAACGGTTAAAGATAGGACATCGCGGTTTTCACTAGTGGATTAAGCACCTCATTTTACATAAAATAAGTCTTATAAGTCTACTTTCAAGAGTAGATAAAAGTACAAACTAATAAAATGTTTATATCTCACATTTTCAAATATCTATTATTTTCCATTTTACTCGATCTCCTAAACGGTTGAAGATAGGACATCGCGGTTTTCACCAGTGGATTTAGCACCTCATTTTACATAAAATAGGTCCTATAAGTCTACTCTAAAGAGTTGATAAAGGTACAAACGAATAAAATGTTTATATATCACATTTTTAAATATCTATTATTCTCCATTTTACTCGATCTCCTAAACAATTAAAGATAGGACATCGCGGTTTTCACCAGTGGATTTTGCACATCATTTTACATAGAATAAGTCCTATAAATCTACTCTCAAGTGTTGATAATGGTACAAACGAATAAAATGTATATATATCACATTTTCAAATATCTATTATTCTAAATTTTACTCGATCTCCTAAACGGTTAAAGATAGGACATCGCGGTTTTCACCAGTGGATTAAGCACCTCATTTTACATTAAATAAGTCCTATAAGTCTACTCTCAAAAGTTGATAAAGGTACAAACGAATAAAATATTTATATATCACATTTTCAAATATCTATTACTCGAAATTTTTACTCGATCTCCTAAACGGTTAAAGATAGGACATCGCGGTTTTCACCAGTGGATTTAGCACTTCATTTTACATAAAATATGTCCTATAAGTCTACTCTCAAGAGTTGATAAAGGTACAAACGAATACAATGTTTATATATAACATTTTCAAATATCTATTATTTTCCATTTTACTCGATCTCCTAAACGGTTAAAGATAGGACATCGCGGTTTTTCCCAGTGGATTAAGCACCTCCTTTTGCATAAAATAAGTCCTATAAGTCTACTCTCGAGAGTTGATAAAGATACAAACGAATAAAATGTTTATATATCACATTTTCAAATATCTATTATTCGCCATTTTACTCAATCTCCTAAACGGTTAAAGATAGGACATCGCGGTTTTCACCAGTGGATCTAGCACCTCATTTTACATAAAATAGGTCTTATAAATCTACTCTCAAGAGTAGATAAAAGTACAAACGAATAAAATGTTTATATATCACATTTTCAAATATCTATTATTCTCCATTTTACTCGATCTCCTAAACAGTTAAAGATAGAACATCGCGGTTTTCACCAGTGGATTTAGCATCTCATTTTACATAAAATAAGTCCTATAAGTCTACTCTCAAGAGTTGATAAAGGTACAAACGAATAAAATGTTTATATATCACATTTTCAAATATCTATTATTCTAAATTTTTCTCGATCTCCTAAACGGTTAAAGATAGGACATCGCAGTTTTCACCAGTGGATTTACCACCTCATTTTACATAAAATAGGTCCTATAAGTCTACTCTCAAGAGTTGATAAAGGTACAAACGAATAAAATGTTTATATCTCACATTTTCAAATATCTATTATTCTCCATTTTATCGATCTCCTAAACGGTTAAAGATAGGACATCGCGGATTTCACCAGTGGATTTAGCACCTCATTTTACATAAAATAAGTCTTATAAGTCTACTCTCAAGAGTTGATAAAGGTACAAACGAATAAAATGTTTATAACTCACATTATCAAATATCTATTATTCTCCATTTTACTCGATCTCCTAAACGGTTAAAGATAGGACATCGCGGTGTTCACCAGTGGATTAAGCACCTCATTTTACATAAAATAAGTCCTATAAGTCTACTCTCAAGAGTTGATAAAGGTACAGACGAATAAAATGTTTATATATCACATTTTCAAATATCTAATATTCTCCATTTTACTCGATCTCCTAAACGGTTAAAGATAGGACATCGCGGATTTCACCAGTGGATTTAGCACCTCATTTTACATAAAATAAATCCTATAAGTCTACTCTCAAGAGTTGATAAAGTTTCAAACGAATAAAATGTTTAAATCTCACATTTTCAAATATCTATTATTCTCCATTATACTCGATCTCCTAAACAGTTAAAGATAGGACATCGCGGTTTTCACCAGTGGATTTAGCACCTCATTTTACATAAAATAAATCCTATAAGTCTACTCTCAAGAGTTGATAAAGGTACAAACGAATAAAATGTTTATATATCACATTTTCAAATATCTAATATTCTCCATTTTACTCGATCACCTAAACGATTAAAGATAGGACATCGCGGATTTCACTAGTGGATTTAGCACCTTATTTTACATAAAATAAGTCTTATAAGTCTACTCTCAAGAGTTGATAAAGGTACAAACGAATAAAATGTTTATATCTCACATTTTCAAATATCTATTATTCTCCATTTTATCGATCTCCTAAACGGTTAAAGATAGGACATCGCGGATTTCACTAGTGGATTTAGCACCTCATTTTTCATAAAATAAGTCCTATAAGTCTACTCTCAAGAGTTGATAAAGGTACAAATGGATAAAATGTTTATATATCACATTTTCAAATATCTATTATTCTAAATTTTACTCGATCTCCTAAACGGTTAAAGATAGGACATCGCGGATTTCACCAGTAAATTTAGCACCTCATTTTACATAAAATAAGTCCTATAAGTCTACTCTCAAGATTTGATAAAGGTACAAACGAATAAAATGTTTATATATCACATTTTCAAATATCTAATATTCTAAATTTTACTCGATCTTCTAAACGGTTAAAGATAGGACATCGCGGTTTTCACTAGTGGATTTAGCACCTCATTTTACATAAAATAAGTCCTATAAGTCTACTCTCAAGAGTTGATAAAGGTACAAACGAATAAAATGTATATATATCACATTTTCAAATATTTATTATTCTCCATTTTACTCGATCTCCTAAACGGTTAAAGATAGGACGACATCGCGGTTTTCACCAGTGGATTAAGCACCTCATTTTACATAAATAAGTCCTATAAATCTACTCTCAAGAGTTGATAAAGGTACAAACGAATAAAATGTTTATATATCACATTTTCACATATCTATTATTCTCCATTTTACTCGATCTCCTAAACGGTTAAAGATAGGACATCGAGGTTTTCACTATTGGATTTAGCACCTCATTTTACATAAAAAAAGTCTTATAAGTCTACTCTCAAGAGTTCATAAAGGTACAAATAAATAAAATGTTTATATCTCACATTTTCAAATATCTATTATTCTCCATTTTACTCGATCTCCTAAACGGTTAAAGATAGGACATCGCGGTTTTCACCAGTGGATTTAGCACCTCATTTTACATAAAATAAGTCCTATAAGTCTACTTTTAAAAGTTGATAAAGGTACAAACGAGTAAAATGTTTATATCTTACATTTTCAAATATCTATTATTCTCCATTTTACTCGATCTCCTAAACGGTTAAAGATAGGACATCGCGGATTTCACCAGTGGATTTAGCACCTCATTTTACATAAAATATGTCCGATAAGTCTACTCTCAAGAGTTGATAAAGGTACAAACGAATAAAATGTTTATATATCACATTTTCAAATATCTATTATTCTCCATTTTACTCGATCTCCTAAACGGTTAAAGAAAGGATATTGCGGATTTCACCAGTGGATTTAGCACCTCATTTTACATAAAATATGTCCTATAAGTCTACTCTCAAGAGTTGATACAGGTACAAACGAATAAATTGTTTATATATCACATTTTCAAATATCTATTATTCTCCATTTTACTCGATCTCCTAAACGGTTAAAGATAGGACATCGCGGTTTTCACCAGTAGATTTAGCACCTCATTTTACATAAAATAAGTCCTATAAGTCTACTTTTAAAAGTTGATAAAGGTACAAACGAGTAAAATGTTTATATCTTACATTTTCAAATATCTATTATTCTCCATTTTACTCGATCTCCTAAACGGTTAAAGATAGGACATCGCTGTTTTCACCAGTGGATTTAGCACTTCATTTTACATAAAATATGTCCTATAAGTCTACTCTCAAGAGTTGATAAAGGTACAAACGAATAAAATGTTTTTATATCACATTTTCCAATATCTATTATTCTAAATTTTACTCGATCTCCTAAACGGTTAAAGATAGGACATCGCTGTTTTCACCAGTGGATTTAGCACCTCATTTTACATAAAATATGTCCTATAAGTCTACTCTCAAGAGTTGATAAAGGTACAAACGATTAAAATGTTTATATATCACATTTTCAAATATCTATTATTCTCCATTTTACTCGATCTCCTAAACGGTTAAAGATAGGACATCGCGGTTTTCACTAGTGGATTTAGCACCTTATTTTACATAAAATAAGTCTTATTAGTCTACTCTCAAGAGTTGATACAGGTACAAACGAATAAATTGTTTATATATCACATTTTCAAATATCTATTATTCTCCATTTTACTCGATCTCCTAAACGGTTAAAGATAGGACATCGCGGTTTTCACCGGTGGATTTAGCACCTCATTTTACATAAAATAAGTCCTATAAGTCTACTCTTAAGAGTTGATAAAGGTACAAATGGATAAAATGTTTATATATCACATTTTCAAATATCTATTATTCTAAATTTTACTCGATCTCCTAAACGGTTAAAGATAGGACATCGCGGATTTCACCAGTGGATTTAGCACCTCATTTTACATAAAATAAGTCCTATAAGTCTACTCTCAAGAGTTGATAAAAGTACAAACGAATAAAATGTTTATATATCACATTTTCAAATATCTATTATTTTCCATTTTACCCGATCTCCTAAACGGTTGAAGATAGGACATCGCGGCTTTCACCAGTGGATTAAGCACCTCAGTTTACATAAAATAAGTCCTATAAGTCTACTCTCAAGAGTTGATAAAGGTACAAACGAATAAAATGTTTATATATCACATTTTCAAATATCTATTACTCTAAATTTTACTCGATCTCCTAAACGGTTCAAGATAGGACATCGCGGTTTTCACTAGTGGATTTAGCACCTTATTTTACATAAAATAAGTCTTATAAGTCTACTTTCAAGAGTAGATAAAAGTACAAACTAATAAAATGTTTATATCTCACATTTTCAAATATCTATTATTTTCCATTTTACTCGATCTCCTAAACGGTTGAAGATAGGACATCGCGGTTTTCACCAGTGGATTTAGCACCTCATTTTACATAAAATAGGTCCTATAAGTCTACTCTCAAGAGTTGATAAAGGTACAAACGAATAAAATGTTTATATCTCACATGTTCAAATATCTACTATTTTCCATTTTACTCGATCTCCTAAACGGTTAAAGATAGGACATCGCGGATTTCACCAGTGGATTTACAACCTCATTTTACATAAAATATGTCCGATAAGTCTACTCTCAAGAGTTGATAAAGGTACAAACGAATAAAATGTATATATATCACATTTTCAAATATCTGTTATTCTCCATTTTACTCGATCTCCTAAACGGTTAAAGATAGGACATTGCGGATTTCACCAGTGGATTTAGCACCTCATTTTACATAAAATATGTCCTATAAGTCTACTGTCAAGAGTTGACAAAGGTACAAACGAATAAAATGTTTATATATCACGTTTTCAAATATCTATTATTCTCCATTTTACTCGATCTCCTAAACGGTTAAAGATAGGACGACATCGCGGTTCCCACCAGTGGATTTAGCACGTCATTTTACATAAAATAAGTCCTATAAGTCTACTCTCAAGAGTTGATAAAGGTACAAACGAATAAAATGTTTATATATCACATTTTCAAATATCTATTACTTTAAATTTTACTCGATCTCCTAAACGGTTCAAGATAGGACATCGCGGTTTTCACCAGTAAATTTAGCATATCATTTTACATAAAATAAGTCCTATTAGTCTACTCTCAAGAGTTGATAAAGGTACAAACGAATAAAATGTTTATACAGGGTGTTTCAGCTAAGAGCAGCAAAATTTTAATGGCAGATTCGGTGGGTCACCATTAGTCGAAAACTCATTGGTTTTTTCTTGGAAATGTCTCTTTGAGGAAATAGAGGCCATCAACTTCTTCGGCATGTTAAAAAAAAATTATAACAAAAATTTTTTAAAAATTATAGTATGTAGCTTATGGTGATCTTAGAGTAATTTTTTTAAATTTTTCGGTTCATCAACTCAAAAGTTATGGACCACTGAAGTTAAGAAATTTTTGAAAAATCTTGACAAGTTCAAATAAAATTGCATTTTTCTCGAAAACGGTGCGTCGTACGAAAAAAATCCAAGAGACAAAAAAGTTTTCTTATTAAATTTGGCATCGAATAAACTTAAAAAAATTGAAAAATTTACAACCCCCATATGAAAAAACAAAGATTGAAAGCCGCCCCCTTGTCAAAAAACCATATTGGGAGTGGCCGATTTTTCTGATATTTTACAGAAACATAGTCAACAATGACCTAAGTAAGTGTGCCAAGTTTGGTTATTCCAACTTATTACAGTTAGGAGATATTTAAAAAATTCGATTTTTTTTCAAGAACTTTGATGGCCTATATATCCGTTAGGAAGCGTTTCCGAGCAAAGTGTATATAGGGTTCTCGACTTGATTTGGCCTCGAGAATCTGCCATTAAAATTTTGCTGCTCTTAGCTGAAACACCCTGTATATCACATTTTCAAATATCTAATATTCTAAATTTTACTCGATCTCCTAAACGGTTAAAGATAGGACATCGCGGTTTTCACTAGTGGATTTAGCACCTCATTTTACATAAAATATGTCCTATAAGTTTACTCTCAAGAGTTGATAAAGTTACAAACGAATAAAATGTTTATGTATCACATTTTCAAATATCTATTATTTTCCATTTTACTCGATCTCCTAAACAATTAAAGATAGGACATCGCAATTTTCACCAGTTGATTTAGCACCTCATTTTACATAAAATAAGTCCTATAAGTCTACTCTCAAGAGTTGATAAAGGTACAAACGAATAAAATGTTTATATATCACAATTTCAAATATCTATTATTTTCCATTTTACCCGATCTCCTAAACGGTTGAAGATAGGACATCGCGGCTTTCACCAGTGGATTAAGCACCTCAGTTTACATAAAATAAGTCCTATAAGTCTACTCTCAAGAGTTGATAAAGGTACAAACGAATAAAATGTTTATATATCACATTTTCAAATATCTATTACTCTAAATTTTACTCGATCTCCTAAACGGTTCAAGATAGGACATCGCGGTTTTCACTAGTGGATTTAGCACCTTATTTTACATAAAATAAGTCTTATAAGTCTACTTTCAAGAATAGATAAAAGTACAAACTAATAAAATGTTTATATCTCACATTTTCAAATATCTATTATTTTCCATTTTACTCGATCTCCTAAACGGTTGAAGATAGGACATCGCGGTTTTCACCAGTGGATTTAGCACCTCATTTTACATAAAATAGGTCCTATAAGTCTACTCTAAAGAGTTGATAAAGGTACAAACGAATAAAATGTTTATATATCACATTTTCAAATATGTAATATTCTA
>OZ005759.1:13898292-13968292 GCA_963930825.1 Silvanus unidentatus | reverse complement strand
AATTTTACTCGATCTTCTAAACGGTTAAAGATAGGACATCGCGGTTTTCACTAGTGGATTAAGCACCTCATTTTACATAAAATAAGTCTTATAAGTCTACTTTCAAGAGTAGATAAAAGTACAAACTAATAAAATGTTTATATCTCACATTTTCAAATATCTATTATTTTCCATTTTACTCGATCTCCTAAACGGTTGAAGATAGGACATCGCGGTTTTCACCAGTGGATTTAGCACCTCATTTTACATAAAATAGGTCCTATAAGTCTACTCTAAAGAGTTGATAAAGGTACAAACGAATAAAATGTTTATATATCACATTTTTAAATATCTATTATTCTCCATTTTACTCGATCTCCTAAACAATTAAAGATAGGACATCGCGGTTTTCACCAGTGGATTTTGCACATCATTTTACATAGAATAAGTCCTATAAATCTACTCTCAAGTGTTGATAATGGTACAAACGAATAAAATGTATATATATCACATTTTCAAATATCTATTATTCTAAATTTTACTCGATCTCCTAAACGGTTAAAGATAGGACATCGCGGTTTTCACCAGTGGATTAAGCACCTCATTTTACATTAAATAAGTCCTATAAGTCTACTCTCAAAAGTTGATAAAGGTACAAACGAATAAAATATTTATATATCACATTTTCAAATATCTATTACTCGAAATTTTTACTCGATCTCCTAAACGGTTAAAGATAGGACATCGCGGTTTTCACCAGTGGATTTAGCACTTCATTTTACATAAAATATGTCCTATAAGTCTACTCTCAAGAGTTGATAAAGGTACAAACGAATACAATGTTTATATATAACATTTTCAAATATCTATTATTTTCCATTTTACTCGATCTCCTAAACGGTTAAAGATAGGACATCGCGGTTTTTCCCAGTGGATTAAGCACCTCCTTTTGCATAAAATAAGTCCTATAAGTCTACTCTCGAGAGTTGATAAAGATACAAACGAATAAAATGTTTATATATCACATTTTCAAATATCTATTATTCGCCATTTTACTCAATCTCCTAAACGGTTAAAGATAGGACATCGCGGTTTTCACCAGTGGATCTAGCACCTCATTTTACATAAAATAGGTCTTATAAATCTACTCTCAAGAGTAGATAAAAGTACAAACGAATAAAATGTTTATATATCACATTTTCAAATATCTATTATTCTCCATTTTACTCGATCTCCTAAACAGTTAAAGATAGAACATCGCGGTTTTCACCAGTGGATTTAGCATCTCATTTTACATAAAATAAGTCCTATAAGTCTACTCTCAAGAGTTGATAAAGGTACAAACGAATAAAATGTTTATATATCACATTTTCAAATATCTATTATTCTAAATTTTTCTCGATCTCCTAAACGGTTAAAGATAGGACATCGCAGTTTTCACCAGTGGATTTACCACCTCATTTTACATAAAATAGGTCCTATAAGTCTACTCTCAAGAGTTGATAAAGGTACAAACGAATAAAATGTTTATATCTCACATTTTCAAATATCTATTATTCTCCATTTTATCGATCTCCTAAACGGTTAAAGATAGGACATCGCGGATTTCACCAGTGGATTTAGCACCTCATTTTACATAAAATAAGTCTTATAAGTCTACTCTCAAGAGTTGATAAAGGTACAAACGAATAAAATGTTTATAACTCACATTATCAAATATCTATTATTCTCCATTTTACTCGATCTCCTAAACGGTTAAAGATAGGACATCGCGGTGTTCACCAGTGGATTAAGCACCTCATTTTACATAAAATAAGTCCTATAAGTCTACTCTCAAGAGTTGATAAAGGTACAGACGAATAAAATGTTTATATATCACATTTTCAAATATCTAATATTCTCCATTTTACTCGATCTCCTAAACGGTTAAAGATAGGACATCGCGGATTTCACCAGTGGATTTAGCACCTCATTTTACATAAAATAAATCCTATAAGTCTACTCTCAAGAGTTGATAAAGTTTCAAACGAATAAAATGTTTAAATCTCACATTTTCAAATATCTATTATTCTCCATTATACTCGATCTCCTAAACAGTTAAAGATAGGACATCGCGGTTTTCACCAGTGGATTTAGCACCTCATTTTACATAAAATAAATCCTATAAGTCTACTCTCAAGAGTTGATAAAGGTACAAACGAATAAAATGTTTATATATCACATTTTCAAATATCTAATATTCTCCATTTTACTCGATCACCTAAACGATTAAAGATAGGACATCGCGGATTTCACTAGTGGATTTAGCACCTTATTTTACATAAAATAAGTCTTATAAGTCTACTCTCAAGAGTTGATAAAGGTACAAACGAATAAAATGTTTATATCTCACATTTTCAAATATCTATTATTCTCCATTTTATCGATCTCCTAAACGGTTAAAGATAGGACATCGCGGATTTCACTAGTGGATTTAGCACCTCATTTTTCATAAAATAAGTCCTATAAGTCTACTCTCAAGAGTTGATAAAGGTACAAATGGATAAAATGTTTATATATCACATTTTCAAATATCTATTATTCTAAATTTTA
Source organism: Silvanus unidentatus (assembly GCA_963930825.1). Taxonomy (NCBI): domain Eukaryota; kingdom Metazoa; phylum Arthropoda; class Insecta; order Coleoptera; family Silvanidae; genus Silvanus; species Silvanus unidentatus. Next base: position 13,965,721 of record OZ005759.1, on the reverse strand, counting down.
CTCGATCTCCTAAACGGTTAAAGATAGGACATCGCTGTTTTCACCAGTGGATTTAGCACTTCATTTTACATAAAATATGTCCTATAAGTCTACTCTCAAGAGTTGATAAAGGTACAAACGAATAAAATGTTTTTATATCACATTTTCCAATATCTATTATTCTAAATTTTACTCGATCTCCTAAACGGTTAAAGATAGGACATCGCTGTTTTCACCAGTGGATTTAGCACCTCATTTTACATAAAATATGTCCTATAAGTCTACTCTCAAGAGTTGATAAAGGTACAAACGATTAAAATGTTTATATATCACATTTTCAAATATCTATTATTCTCCATTTTACTCGATCTCCTAAACGGTTAAAGATAGGACATCGCGGTTTTCACTAGTGGATTTAGCACCTTATTTTACATAAAATAAGTCTTATTAGTCTACTCTCAAGAGTTGATACAGGTACAAACGAATAAATTGTTTATATATCACATTTTCAAATATCTATTATTCTCCATTTTACTCGATCTCCTAAACGGTTAAAGATAGGACATCGCGGTTTTCACCGGTGGATTTAGCACCTCATTTTACATAAAATAAGTCCTATAAGTCTACTCTCAAGAGTTGATAAAGGTACAAATGGATAAAATGTTTATATATCACATTTTCAAATATCTATTATTCTAAATTTTACTCGATCTCCTAAACGGTTAAAGATAGGACATCGCGGATTTCACCAGTGGATTTAGCACCTCATTTTACATAAAATAAGTCCTATAAGTCTACTCTCAAGAGTTGATAAAGGTACAAACGAATAAAATGTTTATATATCACATTTTCAAATATCTATTATTTTCCATTTTACCCGATCTCCTAAACGGTTGAAGATAGGACATCGCGGCTTTCACCAGTGGATTAAGCACCTCAGTTTACATAAAATAAGTCCTATAAGTCTACTCTCAAGAGTTGATAAAGGTACAAACGAATAAAATGTTTATATATCACATTTTCAAATATCTATTACTCTAAATTTTACTCGATCTCCTAAACGGTTCAAGATAGGACATCGCGGTTTTCACTAGTGGATTTAGCACCTTATTTTACATAAAATAAGTCTTATAAGTCTACTTTCAAGAGTAGATAAAAGTACAAACTAATAAAATGTTTATATCTCACATTTTCAAATATCTATTATTTTCCATTTTACTCGATCTCCTAAACGGTTGAAGATAGGACATCGCGGTTTTCACCAGTGGATTTAGCACCTCATTTTACATAAAATAGGTCCTATAAGTCTACTCTCAAGAGTTGATAAAGGTACAAACGAATAAAATGTTTATATCTCACATGTTCAAATATCTACTATTTTCCATTTTACTCGATCTCCTAAACGGTTAAAGATAGGACATCGCGGATTTCACCAGTGGATTTACAACCTCATTTTACATAAAATATGTCCGATAAGTCTACTCTCAAGAGTTGATAAAGGTACAAACGAATAAAATGTATATATATCACATTTTCAAATATCTGTTATTCTCCATTTTACTCGATCTCCTAAACGGTTAAAGATAGGACATTGCGGATTTCACCAGTGGATTTAGCACCTCATTTTACATAAAATATGTCCTATAAGTCTACTGTCAAGAGTTGACAAAGGTACAAACGAATAAAATGTTTATATATCACGTTTTCAAATATCTATTATTCTCCATTTTACTCGATCTCCTAAACGGTTAAAGATAGGACGACATCGCGGTTCCCACCAGTGGATTTAGCACGTCATTTTACATAAAATAAGTCCTATAAGTCTACTCTCAAGAGTTGATAAAGGTACAAACGAATAAAATGTTTATATATCACATTTTCAAATATCTAATATTCTAAATTTTACTCGATCTCCTAAATGGTTAAAGATAGGACATCGCGGTTTTCACTAGTGGATTTAGCACCTCATTTTACATAAAATATGTCCTATAAGTTTACTCTCAAGAGTTGATAAAGTTACAAACGAATAAAATGTTTATGTATCACATTTTCAAATATCTATTACTTTAAATTTTACTCGATCTCCTAAACGGTTCAAGATAGGACATCGCGGTTTTCACCAGTAAATTTAGCATATCATTTTACATAAAATAAGTCCTATTAGTCTACTCTCAAGAGTTGATAAAGGTACAAACGAATAAAATGTTTATATATCACATTTTCAAATATCTAATATTCTAAATTTTACTCGATCTCCTAAACGGTTAAAGATAGGACATCGCGGTTTTCACTAGTGGATTTAGCACCTCATTTTACATAAAATATGTCCTATAAGTTTACTCTCAAGAGTTGATAAAGTTACAAACGAATAAAATGTTTATGTATCACATTTTCAAATATCTATTATTCTCCATTTTACTCGATCTCCTAAACAATTAAAGATAGGACATCGCGGTTTTCACCAGTGGATTTTGCACATCATTTTACATAGAATAAGTCCTATAAATCTACTCTCAAGTGTTGATAATGGTACAAACGAATAAAATGTATATATATCACATTTTCAAATATCTATTATTCTAAATTTTACTCGATCTCCTAAACGGTTAAAGATAGGACATCGCGGTTTTCACCAGTGGATTAAGCACCTTATTTTACATAAAATAAGTCCTACAAGTCTACTCTCAAGAGTTGATAAAGGTACAAACGAATCTAATGTTTATATATCACATTTTAAAATATCTATTATTCTCCATTTTACTCGATCTCCTAAACAATTAAAGATAGGACATCGCAATTTTCACCAGTTGATTTAGCACCTCATTTTACATAAAATAAGTCCTATAAGTCTACTCTCAAGAGTTGATAAAGGTACAAACGAATAAAATGTTTATATATCACAATTTCAAATATCTATTATTTTCCATTTTACCCGATCTCCTAAACGGTTGAAGATAGGACATCGCGGCTTTCACCAGTGGATTAAGCACCTCAGTTTACATAAAATAAGTCCTATAAGTCTACTCTCAAGAGTTGATAAAGGTACAAACGAATAAAATGTTTATATATCACATTTTCAAATATCTATTACTCTAAATTTTACTCGATCTCCTAAACGGTTCAAGATAGGACATCGCGGTTTTCACTAGTGGATTTAGCACCTTATTTTACATAAAATAAGTCTTATAAGTCTACTTTCAAGAATAGATAAAAGTACAAACTAATAAAATGTTTATATCTCACATTTTCAAATATCTATTATTTTCCATTTTACTCGATCTCCTAAACGGTTGAAGATAGGACATCGCGGTTTTCACCAGTGGATTTAGCACCTCATTTTACATAAAATAGGTCCTATAAGTCTACTCTCAAGAGTTGATAAAGATACAAACGAATAAAATGTTTATATCTCACATGTTCAAATATCTACTATTTTCCATTTTACTCGATCTCCTAAACGGTTAAAGATAGGACATCGCGGATTTCACCAGTGGATTTACAACCTCATTTTACATAAAATATGTCCGATAAGTCTACTCTCAAGAGTTGATAAAGGTACAAACGAATAAAATGTATATATATCACATTTTCAAATATCTGTTATTCTCCATTTTACTCGATCTCCTAAACGGTTAAAGATAGGACATTGCGGATTTCACCAGTGGATTTAGCACCTCATTTTACATAAAATATGTCCTATAAGTCTACTGTCAAGAGTTGACAAAGGTACAAACGAATAAAATGTTTATATATCACGTTTTCAAATATCTATTATTCTCCATTTTACTCGATCTCCTAAACGGTTAAAGATAGGACGACATCGCGGTTCCCACCAGTGGATTTAGCACGTCATTTTACATAAAATAAGTCCTATAAGTCTACTCTCAAGAGTTGATAAAGGTACAAACGAATAAAATGTTTATATATCACATTTTCAAATATCTAATATTCTAAATTTTACTCGATCTCCTAAATGGTTAAAGATAGGACATCGCGGTTTTCACTAGTGGATTTAGCACCTCATTTTACATAAAATATGTCCTATAAGTTTACTCTCAAGAGTTGATAAAGTTACAAACGAATAAAATGTTTATGTATCACATTTTCAAATATCTATTACTTTAAATTTTACTCGATCTCCTAAACGGTTCAAGATAGGACATCGCGGTTTTCACCAGTAAATTTAGCATATCATTTTACATAAAATAAGTCCTATTAGTCTACTCTCAAGAGTTGATAAAGGTACAAACGAATAAAATGTTTATATATCACATTTTCAAATATCTAATATTCTAAATTTTACTCGATCTCCTAAACGGTTAAAGATAGGACATCGCGGTTTTCACTAGTGGATTTAGCACCTCATTTTACATAAAATATGTCCTATAAGTTTACTCTCAAGAGTTGATAAAGTTACAAACGAATAAAATGTTTATGTATCACATTTTCAAATATCTATTATTCTCCATTTTACTCGATCTCCTAAACAATTAAAGATAGGACATCGCGGTTTTCACCAGTGGATTTTGCACATCATTTTACATAGAATAAGTCCTATAAATCTACTCTCAAGTGTTGATAATGGTACAAACGAATAAAATGTATATATATCACATTTTCAAATATCTATTATTCTAAATTTTACTCGATCTCCTAAACGGTTAAAGATAGGACATCGCGGTTTTCACCAGTGGATTAAGCACCTTATTTTACATAAAATAAGTCCTACAAGTCTACTCTCAAGAGTTGATAAAGGTACAAACGAATCTAATGTTTATATATCACATTTTAAAATATCTATTATTCTCCATTTTACTCGATCTCCTAAACAATTAAAGATAGGACATCGCAATTTTCACCAGTTGATTTAGCACCTCATTTTACATAAAATAAGTCCTATAAGTCTACTCTCAAGAGTTGATAAAGGTACAAACGAATAAAATGTTTATATATCACAATTTCAAATATCTATTATTTTCCATTTTACCCGATCTCCTAAACGGTTGAAGATAGGACATCGCGGCTTTCACCAGTGGATTAAGCACCTCAGTTTACATAAAATAAGTCCTATAAGTCTACTCTCAAGAGTTGATAAAGGTACAAACGAATAAAATGTTTATATATCACATTTTCAAATATCTATTACTCTAAATTTTACTCGATCTCCTAAACGGTTCAAGATAGGACATCGCGGTTTTCACTAGTGGATTTAGCACCTTATTTTACATAAAATAAGTCTTATAAGTCTACTTTCAAGAATAGATAAAAGTACAAACTAATAAAATGTTTATATCTCACATTTTCAAATATCTATTATTTTCCATTTTACTCGATCTCCTAAACGGTTGAAGATAGGACATCGCGGTTTTCACCAGTGGATTTAGCACCTCATTTTACATAAAATAGGTCCTATAAGTCTACTCTCAAGAGTTGATAAAGATACAAACGAATAAAATGTTTATATCTCACATGTTCAAATATCTACTATTTTCCATTTTACTCGATCTCCTAAACGGTTAAAGATAGGACATCGCGGATTTCACCAGTGGATTTACAACCTCATTTTACATAAAATATGTCCGATAAGTCTACTCTCAAGAGTTGATAAAGGTACAAACGAATAAAATGTATATATATCACATTTTCAAATATCTGTTATTCTCCATTTTACTCGATCTCCTAAACGGTTAAAGATAGGACATTGCGGATTTCACCAGTGGATTTAGCACCTCATTTTACATAAAATATGTCCTATAAGTCTACTGTCAAGAGTTGACAAAGGTACAAACGAATAAAATGTTTATATATCACGTTTTCAAATATCTATTATTCTCCATTTTACTCGATCTCCTAAACGGTTAAAGATAGGACGACATCGCGGTTCCCACCAGTGGATTTAGCACGTCATTTTACATAAAATAAGTCCTATAAGTCTACTCTCAAGAGTTGATAAAGGTACAAACGAATAAAATGTTTATATATCACATTTTCAAATATCTAATATTCTAAATTTTACTCGATCTCCTAAATGGTTAAAGATAGGACATCGCGGTTTTCACTAGTGGATTTAGCACCTCATTTTACATAAAATATGTCCTATAAGTTTACTCTCAAGAGTTGATAAAGTTACAAACGAATAAAATGTTTATGTATCACATTTTCAAATATCTATTACTTTAAATTTTACTCGATCTCCTAAACGGTTCAAGATAGGACATCGCGGTTTTCACCAGTAAATTTAGCATATCATTTTACATAAAATAAGTCCTATTAGTCTACTCTCAAGAGTTGATAAAGGTACAAACGAATAAAATGTTTATATATCACATTTTCAAATATCTAATATTCTAAATTTTACTCGATCTCCTAAACGGTTAAAGATAGGACATCGCGGTTTTCACTAGTGGATTTAGCACCTCATTTTACATAAAATATGTCCTATAAGTTTACTCTCAAGAGTTGATAAAGTTACAAACGAATAAAATGTTTATGTATCACATTTTCAAATATCTATTATTCTCCATTTTACTCGATCTCCTAAACAATTAAAGATAGGACATTGCGGTTTTCACCAGTGGATTTTGCACATCATTTTACATAGAATAAGTCCTATAAATCTACTCTCAAGTGTTGATAATGGTACAAACGAATAAAATGTATATATATCACATTTTCAAATATCTATTATTCTAAATTTTACTCGATCTCCTAAACGGTTAAAGATAGGACATCGCGGTTTTCACCAGTGGATTAAGCACCTTATTTTACATAAAATAAGTCCTACAAGTCTACTCTCAAGAGTTGATAAAGGTACAAACGAATAAAATGTTTATATATCACATTTTCAAATATCTATTATTCGCCATTTTACTCAATCTCCTAAACGGTTAAAGATAGGACATCGCGGTTTTCACCAGTGGATCTAGCACCTCATTTTACATAAAATAGGTCTCATAAATCTACTCTCAAGAGTAGATAAAAGTACAAACGAATAAAATGTTTATATATCACATTTTCAAATATCTATTATTCTCCATTTTACTCGATCTCCTAAACGGTTAAAGATAGAACATCGCGGTTTTCACCAGTGGATTTAGCATCTCATTTTACATAAAATAAGTCCTATAAGTCTACTCTCAAGAGTTGATAAAGGTACAAACGAATAAAATGTTTATATATAACATTTTCAAATATCTATTATTTTCCATTTTACTCGATCTCCTAAACGGTTAAAGATAGGACATCGCGGTTTTTCCCAGTGGATTTAGCACCTCCTTTTGCATAAAATAAGTCCTATAAGTCTACTCTCAAGAGTTGATAAAGGTACAAACGAATACAATGTTTATATATAACATTTTCAAATATCTATTATTTTCCATTTTACTCGATCTCCTAAACGGTTAAAGATAGGACATCGCGGTTTTTCCCAGTGGATTTAGCACCTCCTTTTGCATAAAATAAGTCCTATAAGTCTACTCTCGAGAGTTGATAAAGATACAAACGAATAAAATGTTTATATATCACATTTTCAAATATCTATTATTCGCCATTTTACTCAATCTCCTAAACGGTTAAAGATAGGACATCCCGGTTTTCACCAGTGGATTTAGCACCTCATTTTACATAAAATAAGTCCTATAAGTCTACTTTTAAAAGTTGATAAAGGTACAAACGAGTAAAATGTTTATATCTTACATTTTCAAATATCTATTATTCTCCATTTTACTCGATCTCCTAAACGGTTAAAGATAGGACATCGCTGTTTTCATCAGTGGATTTAGCACTTCATTTTACATAAAATATGTCCTATAAGTCTACTCTCAAGAGTTGATAAAGGTACAAACGAATAAAATGTATATATATCAGATTTTCAAATATCTGTTATTCTCCATTTTACTCGATCTCCTAAACGGTTAAAGATAGGACATTGCGGATTTCACCAGTGGATTTAGCACCTCATTTTACATAAAATATGTCCTATAAGTCTACTGTCAAGAGTTGACAAAGGTACAAACGAATAAAATGTTTATATATCACGTTTTCAAATATCTATTATTCTCCATTTTACTCGATCTCCTAAACGGTTAAAGATAGGACGACATCGCGGTTCCCACCAGTGGATTTAGCACGTCATTTTACATAAAATAAGTCCTATAAGTCTACTCTCAAGAGTTGATAAAGGTACAAACGAATAAAATGTTTATATATCACATTTTCAAATATCTATTATTTTCCATTTTACCCGATCTCCTAAACGGTTGAAGATAGGACATCGCGGCTTTCACCAGTGGATTAAGCACCTCAGTTTACATAAAATAAGTCCTATAAGTCTACTCTCAAGAGTTGATAAAGGTACAAACGAATACAATGTTTATATATAACATTTTCAAATATCTATTATTTTCCATTTTACTCGATCTCCTAAACGGTTAAAGATAGGACATCGCGGTTTTTCCCAGTGGATTAAGCACCTCCTTTTGCATAAAATAAGTCCTATAAGTCTACTCTCGAGAGTTGATAAAGATACAAACGAATAAAATGTTTATATATCACATTTTCAAATATCTATTATTCGCCATTTTACTCAATCTCCTAAACGGTTAAAGATAGGACATCGCGGTTTTCACCAGTGGATCTAGCACCTCATTTTACATAAAATAGGTCTTATAAATCTACTCTCAAGAGTAGATAAAAGTACAAACGAATAAAATGTTTATATATCACATTTTCAAATATCTATTATTCTCCATTTTACTCGATCTCCTAAACGGTTAAAGATAGAACATCGCGGTTTTCACCAGTGGATTTAGCATCTCATTTTACATAAAATAAGTCCTATAAGTCTACTCTCAAGAGTTGATAAAGGTACAAACGAATAAAATGTTTATATATCACATTTTCAAATATCTATTATTCTAAATTTTTCTCGATCTCCTAAACGGTTAAAGATAGGACATCTCAGTTTTCACCAGTGGATTTACCACCTCATTTTACATAAAATAGGTCCTATAAGTCTACTCTCAAGAGTTGATAAAGGTACAAACGAATAAAATGTTTATATCTCACATTTTCAAATATCTATTATTCTCCATTTTATCGATCTCCTAAACGGTTAAAGATAGGACATCGCGGATTTCACCAGTGGATTTAGCACCTCATTTAACATAAAATATGTACTATAAGTCTACTCTGAAGAGTTGATAAAGGTACAAATGAATAAAATGTTTATATATAACATTTTCAAATATCTATTATTCTCCATTTTACTCGATCTTCTAAACGGTTAAAGATAGGACATCGCGGATTTCACCAGGGGATTTAGCACCTCATTTTACATAAAATAAGTCTTATAAGTCTACTCTCAAGGGTTGATAAAGGTACAAACGAATAAAATGTTTATAACTCACATTATCAAATATCTATTATTCTCCATTTTACTCGATCTCCTAAACGGTTAAAGATAGGACATCGCGGTGTTCACCAGTGGATTAAGCACCTCATTTTACATAAAATAAGTCCTATAAGTCTACTCTCAAGAGTTGATAAAGGTACAGACGAATAAAATGTTTATATATCACATTTTCAAATATCTAATATTCTCCATTTTACTCGATCTCCTAAACGGTTAAAGATAGGACATCGCGGATTTCACCAGTGGATTTAGCACCTCATTTTACATAAAATAAATCCTATAAGTCTACTCTCAAGAGTTGATAAAGGTACAAACGAATAAAATGTTTATATCTCACATTTTCAAATATCTATTATTCTCCATTATACTCGATCTCCTAAACGGTTAAAGATAGGACATCGCGGTTTTCACCAGTGGATTTAGCACCTCATTTTACATGAAATAAGTCCTATAAGTCTACTCTCAAGAGTTGATAAAGGTACAAACGAATAAAATGTTTATATATCACATTTTCAAATATCTAATATTCTCCATTTTACTCGATCACCTAAACGATTAAAGATAGGACATCGCGGATTTCACTAGTGGATTTAGCACCTTATTTGACATAAAATAAGTCTTATAAGTCTACTCTCAAGAGTTGATAAAGGTACAAACGAATAAAATGTTTATATCTCACATTTTCAAATATCTATTATTCTCCATTTTATCGATCTCCTAAACGGTTAAAGATAGGACATCGCGGATTTCACTAGTGGATTTAGCACCTCATTTTACATAAAATAAGTCCTATAAGTCTACTCTCAAGAGTTGATAAAGGTACAAATGGATAAAATGTTTATATATCACATTTTCAAATATCTATTATTCTAAATTTTACTCGATCTCCTAAACGGTTAAAGATAGGACATCGCGGATTTCACCAGTAAATTTAGCACCTCATTTTACATAAAATAAGTCCTATAGGTCTACTCTCAAGAGTTGATAAAGGTACAAACGAATAAAATGTTTATATATCACATTTTCAAATATCTGATATTTTAAATTTTACTCGATCTTCTAAACGGTTAAAGATAGGACATCGCGGTTTTCACTAGTGGATTTAGCACCTCATTTTACATAAAATAAGTCCTATAAGTCTACTCTCAAGAGTTGATAAAGGTACAAACGAATAAAATGTATATATATCACATTTTCAAATATTTATTATTCTCCATTTTACTCGATCTCCTAAACGGTTAAAGATAGGACGACATCGCGGTTTTCACCAGTGGATTAAGCACCTCATTTTACATAAATAAGTCCTATAAATCTACTTTTAAAAGTTGATAAAGGTACAAACGAGTAAAATGTTTATATCTTACATTTTCAAATATCTATTATTCTCCATTTTACTCGATCTCCTAAACGGTTAAAGATAGGACATCGCGGATTTCACCAGTGGATTTAGCACCTTATTTTACATAAAATATGTCCGATAAGTCTACTCTCAAGAGTTGATAAAGGTACAAACGAATAAAATGTTTATATATCACATTTTCAAATATCTATTATTCTCCATTTTACTCGATCTCCTAAACGGTTAAAGAAAGGATATTGCGGATTTCACCAGTGGATTTAGCACCTCATTTTACATAAAATATGTCCTATAAGTCTACTCTCAAGAGTTGATATAGGTACAAATGAATAAAATGTTTATACATCACATTTTCAAATATCTATTGCTCTAAATTTTACTCGATCTCCTAAACAATTAAAGATAGGACATCGCGGTTATCACTAGTGGATTTAGCACCTCATTTTACATAAAATAAGTCCTATAATCTACTCTCAAGAGTTGATAAAGGTACAAACGAGTAAAATGTTTATATATCACATTTTCAAATATCTATTATTCTAAATTTTACTCGATCTCCTAAACGGTTAAAGATAGGACATCGCTGTTTTCATCAGTGGATTTAGCACTTCATTTTACATAAAATATGTCCTATAAGTCTACTCTCAAGAGTGGATAAAGGTACAAACGAATAAAATGTTTTTATATCACATTTTCCAATATCAATTATTCTAAATTTTACTCGATCTCCTAAACGGTTACAGATAGGACATCGCTGTTTTCACCAGTGGATTTAGCACCTCATTTTACATAAAATATGTCCTATAAGTCTACTCTCAAGAGTTGATAATGGTACAAACGATTAAAATGTTTATATATCACATTTTCAAATATCTATTATTCTCCATTTTACTCGATCTCCTAAACGATTAAAGATAGGACATCGCGGTTTTCACTAGTGGATTTAGCACCTTATTTTACATAAAATAAGTCTTATAAGTCTACTCTCAAGAGTTGATAAAGGTACAAACGAATAAATTGTTTATATATCACCTTTTCAAATATTTATTATTCTCCATTTTACTCGATCTCCTAAACGGTTAAAGATAGGACATCGCGGTTTTCACCAGTGGATTTAGCACCTCATTTTACATAAAATAAGTCTTATAAGTCTACTCTCAAGAGTTGATAAAGGTACAAATGGATAAAATGTTTATATATCACATTTTCAAATATCTATTATTTTAAATTTTACTCGATCTCCTAAACGGTTAAAGATAGGACATCGCGGATTTCACCAGTAAATTTAGCACCTCATTTTACATAAAATAAGTCCTATAAGTCTACTCTCAAGAGTTGATAAAGGTACAAACGAATAAAATGTTTATATATCACATTTTCAAATATCTAATATTCTAAATTTTGTTCGATCTTCTAAACGGTTAAAGATAGGACATCGCGGTTTTCACTAGTGGATTTAGCACCTCATTTTACATAAAATAAGTCCTATAAGTCTACTCTCAAGAGTTGATAAAGGTACAAACGAGTAAAATGTTTATATCTCACATTTTCAAATATCTATTGCTCTAAATTTTACTCGATCTCCTAAACAATTAAAGATAGGACATCGCAATTATCACTAGTGGATTTAGCACCTCATTTTACATAAAATAAGTCCTATAAGTCTACTCTCAAGAGTTGATAAAGGTACAAACGAATAAAATATTTATATATCACATTTTCAAATATCTAATATTCTCCATTTTACTCGATCACCTAAACGATTAAAGATAGGACATCGCGGATTTCACTAGTGGATTTAGCACCTTATTTTACATAAAATAAGTCTTATAAGTCTACTCTCAAGAGTTGATACAGGTACAAACGAATAAAATGTTTTTATATCACATTTTCCAATATCTATTATTCTAAATTTTACTCGATCTCCTAAACGGTTAAAGATTGGACATCGCGGTTTTCACCAGTGGATTTAGCACCTCATTTTACATAAAATAAGTCCTATAAGTCTACTTTTAAAAGTTGATAAAGGTACAAACGCGTAAAATGTTTATATCTTACATTTTCAAATATCTATTATTCTCCATTTTACTCGATCTCCTAAACGGTTAAAGATAGGACATCGCGGATTTCACCAGTGGATTTAGCACCTCATTTTACATAAAATATGTCCGATAAGTCTACTCTCAAGAGTTGATAAAGGTACAAACGAATAAAATGTTTATATATCACATTTTCAAATATCTATTATTCTCCATTTTACTCGATCTCCTAAACGGTTAAAGAAAGGATATTGCGGATTTCACCAGTGGATTTAGCACCTCATTTTACATAAAATATGTCCTATAAGTCTACTCTCAAGAGTTGATAAAGGTACAAATGAATAAAATTTTTATACATCACATTTTCAAATATCTATTGCTCTAAATTTTACTCGATCTCCTAAACAATTAAAGATAGGACATGGCGGTTATCACTAGTGGATTTAGCACCTCATTTTACATAAAATAAGTCCTATAAGTTTACTCTCAAGAGTTGATAAAGGTACAAACGAATAAAATGTTTTTATATCACATTTTCCAATATCTATTATTCTAAATTTTACTCGATCTCCTAAACGGTTAAAGATAGGACATCGCTGTTTTCACCAGTGGATTTAGCACTTCATTTTACATAAAATATGTTCTATAAGTCTACTCTCAAGAGTTGATAAAGGTACAAACGAATAAAATGTTTTTATATCACATTTTCCAATATCTATTATTCTAAATTTTACTCGATCTCCTAAACGGTTAAAGATAGGACATCGCTGTTTTTACCAGTGGATTTAGCACCTCATTTTACATAAAATATGTCCTATAAGTCTACTCTCAAGAGTTGATAAAGGTACAAACGATTAAAATGTTTATATATCACATTTTCAAATATCTATTAATCTCCATTTTACTCGATCTCCTAAACGGTTAAAGATAGGACATCGCGGTTTTCACTAGTGGATTTAGCACCTTATTTTACATAAAATAAGTCTTATAAGTCTACTCTCAAGAGTTGATAAAGGTACAAACGAATAAATTGTTTATATATCACATTTTCAAATATCTATTATTCTCCATTTTACTCGATCTCCTAAACGGTTAAAGATAGGACATCGCGGTTTTCACCAGTGGATTTAGCACCTCATTTTACATAAAATAAGTCCTATAAGTCTACTCTCAAGAGTTGATAAAGGTACAAATGGATAAAATGTTTATATATCACATTTTCAAATATCTATTATTCTAAATTTTACTCGATCTCCTAAACGGTTAAAGATAGGACATCGCGGATTTCACCAGTAAATTTAGCACCTCATTTTACATAAAATAAGTCCTATAAGTCTACTCTCAAGAGTTGATAAAGGTACAAACGAATAAAATGTTTATATATCACATTTTCAAATATCTAATATTCTAAATTTTACTCGATCTTCTAAACGGTTAAAGATAGGACATCGCGGTTTTCACTAGTGGATTTAGCACCTCATTTTACATAAAATAAGTCCTATAAGTCTACTCTCAAGAGTTGATAAAGGTACAAACGAGTAAAATGTTTATATCTCACATTTTCAAATATCTATTGCTCTAAATTTTACTCGATCTCCTAAACAATTAAAGATAGGACATCGCAATTATCACTAGTGGATTTAGCACCTCATTTTACATAAAATAAGTCCTATAAGTCTACTCTCAAGAGTTGATAAAGGTACAAACGAATAAAATGTATATATATATCACATTTTCAAATATTTATTATTCTCCATTTTACTCGATCTCCTAAACGGTTAAAGATAGGACGACATCGCGGTTTTCACCAGTGGATTAAGCACCTCATTTTACATAAATAAGTCCTATAAATCTACTCTCAAGAGTTGATAAAGGTACAAACGAATAAAATGTTTATATATCACATTTTCACATATCTATTATTCTCCATTTTACTCGATCTCCTAAACGGTTAAAGATAGGACATCGAGGTTTTCACTATTGGATTTAGCACCTCATTTTACATAAAAAAAGTCTTATAAGTCTACTCTCAAGAGTTTATAAAGGTACAAATAAATAAAATGTTTATATCTCACATTTTTAAATATCTATTATTCTCCATTTTACTCGATCTCCTAAACGGTTAAAGATAGGACATCGCGGTTTTCACCAGTGGATTTAGCACCTCATTTTACATAAAATAAGTCCTATAAGTCTACTTTTAAAAGTTGATAAAGGTACAAACGAGTAAAATGTTTATATCTTACATTTTCAAATATCTATTATTCTCCATTTTACTCGATCTCCTAAACGGTTAAAGATAGGACATCGCGGATTTCACCAGTGGATTTAGCAACTCATTTTACATAAAATATGTCCGATAAGTCTACTCTCAAGAATTGATAAAGGTACAAACGAATAAAATGTTTATATATCACATTTTCAAATATCTATTATTCTCCATTTTACTCGATCTCCTAAACGGTTAAAGAAAGGATATTGCGGATTTCACCAGTGGATTTAGCACCTCATTTTACATAAAATATGTCCTATAAGTCTACTCTCAAGAGTTGATAAAGGTACAAATGAATAAAATGTTTATACATCACATTTTCAAATATCTATTGCTCTAAATTTTACTCGATCTCCTAAACAATTAAAGATAGGACATCGCGGTTATCACTAGTGGATTTAGCACCTCATTTTACATAAAATAAGTCCTATAAGTCTACTCTCAAGAGTTGATAAAGGTACAAACGAATAAAATGTTTTTATATCACATTTTCCAATATCTATTATTCTAAATTTTACTCGATCTCCTAATCGGTTAAAGATAGGACATCGCTGTTTTCATCAGTGGATTTAGCACTTCATTTTACATAAAATATGTCCTATAAGTCTACTCTCAAGAGTTGATAAAGGTACAAACGAATAAAATGTTTTTATATCACATTTTCCAATATCTATTATTCTAAATTTTACTCGATCTCCTAAACGGTTAAAGATAGGACATCGCTGTTTTCACCAGTGGATTTAGCACCTCATTTTACATAAAATATGTCCTATAAGTCTACTCTCAAGAGTTGATAAAGGTACAAACGATTAAAATGTTTATATATCACATTTTCAAATATCTATTATTCTCCATTTTACTCGATCTCCTAAACGGTTAAAGATAGGACATCGCGGTTTTCACTAGTGGATTTAGCACCTTATTTTACATAAAATAAGTCTTATAAGTCTACTCTCAAGAGTTGATAAAGGTTCAAACGAATAAATTGTTTATATATCACATTTTCAAATATCTATTATTCTCCATTTTACTCGATCTCCTAAACGGTTAAAGATAGGACATCGCGGTTTTCACCAGTGGATTAAGCACCTCATTTTACATAAAATAAGTCCTATAAGTCTACTCTCAAGAGTTGATAAAGGTACAAACGAATAAAATGTTTATATATCACATTTTCAAATATCTAATATTCTCCATTTTACTCGATCTCCTAAACGGTTAAAGATAGGACATCGCGGATTTTACCAGTGGATTTAGCACCTCATTTTACATAAAATATGTCCTATAAGTCTACTCTCAAGAGTTGATAAAGGTACAAACGAATAAAATGTTTATATATCACATTTTCAAATATCTATTATTCTCCATTTTACTCTATCTCCTAAACGGTTAAAGATAGGACATCGCGGTTTTCACCAGTGGATTTAGCACCTCATTTTACATAAAATATGTCCTATAAGTCTACTCTCAAGAGTTGATAAAGGTACAAACGAATAAAATGTTTATACATCACATTTTCAAATATCTATTACTCTAAATTTTACTCGATCTCCTAATCGGTTAAAGATAGGACATCGCGGATTTCACCAGTGGATTTAGCACCTCATTTTACATAAAATAAGTCCTATAAGTCTACTCTCAAAAGTTGATAAAGGTACAAACGAGTAAAATGTTTATATCTCACATTTTCAAATATCTGTTAATCTCCATTTTACTCGATCTCCCAAACGGTTAAAGATAGGACATCGCCGATTTCACCAGTGGATTTAGCACCTCATTTTACATAAAATAAGTTCTATAAGTCTACTCTCAAGAGTTGATAAAGGTACAAACGAATAAAATGTTTATATATCACATTTTCAAATATCTATTACTTTAAATTTTACTCGATCTCCTAAACGGTTCAAGATAGGACATCGCGGTTTTCACCAGTAAATTTAGCACCTCATTTTACATAAAATAAGTCCTATTAGTCTACTCTCAAGAGTTGATAAAGGTACAAACGAATAAAATGTTTATATATCACATTTTCAAATATCTAATATTCTAAATTTTACTCGATCTCCTAAACGGTTAAAGATAGGACATCGCGGTTTTCACTAGTGGATTTAGCACCTTATTTTACATAAAATAAGTCTTATAATTCTACTCTCAAGAGTTGATAAAGGTACAAACGAATAAATGGTTTATATCTCACATTTTCATTTATCTATTATTCTCCATTTTACTTGATCTCCTAAACGGATAAAGATAGGACATCGAGGTTTTCACCAGTGGATTTAGCACCTCATTTTACATAAAATAAGTCCTATAAGTCTACTCTCAAGAGTTGATATAGGTACAAACGAGTAAAATGTTTATATCTCACATTTTCAAATATCTATTATTCTCCATTTTACTCGATCTCCTAAACGGTTAAAGATAGGACATCGCGGTTTTCTCCAGTGGATTAAGCACCTCATTTTACATTAAATAAGTCCTATAAGTCTACTCTCAAAAGTTGATAAAGGTACAAACGAATAAAATATTTATATATCACATTTTCAAATATCTATTACTCTAAATTTTACTCGATCTCCTAAACGGTTAAAGATGGGACATCGCGGTTTTCACCAGTGGATTTAGCACTTCATTTTACATAAAATATGTCCTATAAGTCTACTCTCAAGAGTTGATAAAGGTACAAACGAATAAAATGTTAATTCTCCATTTTACTCGATCTCCAAAACGGCTAAAGATAATACATCACGGTTTTCACCAGTGGATTTAGCACCTCATTTTACATAAAATAAGTCCTATAAGTCTACTCTCAAGAGTTGATAAAGGTACAAACGAATAAAATGTTTATATATCA
This sequence comes from Silvanus unidentatus, assembly GCA_963930825.1. NCBI lineage: Eukaryota > Metazoa > Arthropoda > Insecta > Coleoptera > Silvanidae > Silvanus > Silvanus unidentatus. The sequence continues at coordinate 13,947,808 of OZ005759.1, read as the reverse complement.
CATTTTCAAATATCTATTATTCTCCATTTTACTCGATCTCCTAAGCGGTTAAAGATAGGACATCGCGGTTTTCACCAGTGGATTTAGCACCTCATTTTACATAAAATAAGTCCTATAAGTCTACTCTCAAGAGTAGATAAAAGTACAAACGAATAAAATGTTTATATCTCACATTTTCAAATATCTATTATTGTGAACTTTACTCGATCTCCTAAACGGTTAAAGATAGGACATCGCGGTTTTCACCAGTGGATTTAGCACCTCATTTTACATAAAATAAGTCCTATAAGTCTACTCTCAAGAGTTGATAAAGATACAAACGAATAAAATGTTTATATATCACATTTTCAAATATCTATTAATCTCCATTTTACTCGATCTCCTAAACGGTTAAAGATAGGACATCGCGGTTTTCACTAGTGGATTTAGCACCTTATTTTACATAAAATAAGTCTTATAAGTCTACTCTCAAGAGTTGATAAAGGTACAAACGAATAAATTGTTTATATATCACATTTTCAAATATCTATTATTCTCCATTTTACTCGATCTCCTAAACGGTTAAAGATAGGACATCGCGGTTTTCACCAGTGGATTTAGCACCTCATTTTACATAAAATAAGTCCTATAAGTCTACTCTCAAGAGTTGATAAAGGTACAAATGGATAAAATGTTTATATATCACATTTTCAAATATCTATTATTCTAAATTTTACTCGATCTCCTAAACGGTTAAAGATAGGACATCGCGGATTTCACCAGTAAATTTAGCACCTCATTTTACATAAAATAAGTCCTATAAGTCTACTCTCAAGAGTTGATAAAGGTACAAACGAATAAAATGTTTATATATCACATTTTCAAATATCTAATATTCTAAATTTTACTCGATCTTCTAAACGGTTAAAGATAGGACATCGCGGTTTTCACTAGTGGATTTAGCACCTCATTTTACATAAAATAAGTCCTATAAGTCTACTCTCAAGAGTTGATAAAGGTACAAACGAGTAAAATGTTTATATCTCACATTTTCAAATATCTATTGCTCTAAATTTTACTCGATCTCCTAAACAATTAAAGATAGGACATCGCAATTATCACTAGTGGATTTAGCACCTCATTTTACATAAAATAAGTCCTATAAGTCTACTCTCAAGAGTTGATAAAGGTACAAACGAATAAAATGTATATATATCACATTTTCAAATATTTATTATTCTCCATTTTACTCGATCTCCTAAACGGTTAAAGATAGGACGACATCGCGGTTTTCACCAGTGGATTAAGCACCTCATTTTACATAAATAAGTCCTATAAATCTACTCTCAAGAGTTGATAAAGGTACAAACGAATAAAATGTTTATATATCACATTTTCACATATCTATTATTCTCCATTTTACTCGATCTCCTAAACGGTTAAAGATAGGACATCGAGGTTTTCACTATTGGATTTAGCACCTCATTTTACATAAAAAAAGTCTTATAAGTCTACTCTCAAGAGTTTATAAAGGTACAAATAAATAAAATGTTTATATCTCACATTTTTAAATATCTATTATTCTCCATTTTACTCGATCTCCTAAACGGTTAAAGATAGGACATCGCGGTTTTCACCAGTGGATTTAGCACCTCATTTTACATAAAATAAGTCCTATAAGTCTACTTTTAAAAGTTGATAAAGGTACAAACGAGTAAAATGTTTATATCTTACATTTTCAAATATCTATTATTCTCCATTTTACTCGATCTCCTAAACGGTTAAAGATAGGACATCGCGGATTTCACCAGTGGATTTAGCAACTCATTTTACATAAAATATGTCCGATAAGTCTACTCTCAAGAGTTGATAAAGGTACAAACGAATAAAATGTTTATATATCACATTTTCAAATATCTATTATTCTCCATTTTACTCGATCTCCTAAACGGTTAAAGAAAGGATATTGCGGATTTCACCAGTGGATTTAGCACCTCATTTTACATAAAATATGTCCTATAAGTCTACTCTCAAGAGTTGATAAAGGTACAAATGTATAAAATGTTTATACATCACATTTTCAAATATCTATTGCTCTAAATTTTACTCGATCTCCTAAACAATTAAAGATAGGACATCGCGGTTATCACTAGTGGATTTAGCACCTCATTTTACATAAAATAAGTCCTATAAGTCTACTCTCAAGAGTTGATAAAGGTACAAACGAATAAAATGTTTTTATATCACATTTTCCAATATCTATTATTCTAAATTTTACTCGATCTCCTAAACGGTTAAAGATAGGACATCGCAGTTTTCATCAGTGGATTTAGCACTTCATTTTACATAAAATATGTCCTATAAGTCTACTCTCAAGAGTTGATAAAGGTACAAACGAATAAAATGTTTTTATATCACATTTTCCAATATCTATTATTCTAAATTTTACTCGATCTCCTAAACGGTTAAAGATAGGACATCGCTGTTTTCACCAGTGGATTTAGCACCTCATTTTACATAAAATATGTCCTATAAGTCTACTCTCAAGAGTTGATAAAGGTACAAACGATTAAAATGTTTATATATCACATTTTCAAATATCTATTATTCTCCATTTTACTCGATCTCCTAAACGGTTAAAGATAGGACATCGCGGTTTTCACTAGTGGATTTAGCACCTTATTTTACATAAAATAAGTCTTATAAGTCTACTCTCAAGAGTTGATAAAGGTTCAAACGAATAAATTGTTTATATATCACATTTTCAAATATCTATTATTCTCCATTTTACTCGATCTCCTAAACGGTTAAAGATAGGACATCGCGGTTTTCACCAGTGGATTAAGCACCTCATTTTACATAAAATAAGTCCTATAAGTCTACTCTCAAGAGTTGATAAAGGTACAAACGAATAAAATGTTTATATATCACATTTTCAAATATCTAATATTCTCCATTTTACTCGATCTCCTAAACGGTTAAAGATAGGACATCGCGGATTTTACCAGTGGATTTAGCACCTCATTTTACATAAAATATGTCCTATAAGTCTACTCTCAAGAGTTGATAAAGGTACAAACGAATAAAATGTTTATATATCACATTTTCAAATATCTATTATTCTCCATTTTACTCTATCTCCTAAACGGTTAAAGATAGGACATCGCGGTTTTCACCAGTGGATTTAGCACCTCATTTTACATAAAATATGTCCTATAAGTCTACTCTCAAGAGTTGATAAAGGTACAAACGAATAAAATGTTTATACATCACATTTTCAAATATCTATTACTCTAAATTTTACTCGATCTCCTAATCGGTTAAAGATAGGACATCGCGGATTTCACCAGTGGATTTAGCACCTCATTTTACATAAAATAAGTCCTATAAGTCTACTCTCAAAAGTTGATAAAGGTACAAACCAGTAAAATGTTTATATCTCACATTTTCAAATATCTGTTAATCTCCATTTTACTCGATCTCCCAAACGGTTAAAGATAGGACATCGCCGATTTCACCAGTGGATTTAGCACCTCATTTTACATAAAATAAGTTCTATAAGTCTACTCTCAAGAGTTGATAAAGGTACAAACGAATAAAATGTTTATATATCACATTTTCAAATATCTATTACTTTAAATTTTACTCGATCTCCTAAACGGTTCAAGATAGGACATCGCGGTTTTCACCAGTAAATTTAGCACCTCATTTTACATAAAATAAGTCCTATTAGTCTACTCTCAAGAGTTGATAAAGGTACAAACGAATAAAATGTTTATATATCACATTTTCAAATATCTAATATTCTAAATTTTACTCGATCTCCTAAACGGTTAAAGATAGGACATCGCGGTTTTCACTAGTGGATTTAGCACCTTATTTTACATAAAATAAGTCTTATAATTCTACTCTCAAGAGTTGATAAAGGTACAAACGAATAAATGGTTTATATCTCACATTTTCATTTATCTATTATTCTCCATTTTACTTGATCTCCTAAACGGATAAAGATAGGACATCGAGGTTTTCACCAGTGGATTTAGCACCTCATTTTACATAAAATAAGTCCTATAAGTCTACTCTCAAGAGTTGATATAGGTACAAACGAGTAAAATGTTTATATCTCACATTTTCAAATATCTATTATTCTCCATTTTACTCGATCTCCTAAACGGTTAAAGATAGGACATCGCGGTTTTCTCCAGTGGATTAAGCACCTCATTTTACATTAAATAAGTCCTATAAGTCTACTCTCAAAAGTTGATAAAGGTACAAACGAATAAAATATTTATATATCACATTTTCAAATATCTATTACTCTAAATTTTACTCGATCTCCTAAACGGTTAAAGATGGGACATCGCGGTTTTCACCAGTGGATTTAGCACTTCATTTTACATAAAATATGTCCTATAAGTCTACTCTCAAGAGTTGATAAAGGTACAAACGAATAAAATGTTAATTCTCCATTTTACTCGATCTCCAAAACGGCTAAAGATAATACATCACGGTTTTCACCAGTGGATTTAGCACCTCATTTTACATAAAATAAGTCCTATAAGTCTACTCTCAAGAGTTGATAAAGGTACAAACGAATAAAATGTTTATATATCACATTTTCAAATATCTATTATTCTCCATTTTACTCGATCTCCTAAGCGGTTAAAGATAGGACATCGCGGTTTTCACCAGTGGATTTAGCACCTCATTTTACATAAAATAAGTCCTATAAGTCTACTCTCAAGAGTAGATAAAAGTACAAACGAATAAAATGTTTATATCTCACATTTTCAAATATCTATTATTCTGAACTTTACTCGATCTCCTAAACGGTTAAAGATAGGACATCGCGGTTTTCACCAGTGGATTTAGCACCTCATTTTACATAAAATAAGTCCTATAAGTCTACTCTCAAGAGTTGATAAAGATACAAACGAATAAAATGTTTATATATCACATTTTCAAATATCTATTATTCTATATTTTACTCGATCTCCTAAACGATTAAAGATAGGACATCGAGGATTTCACCAGTAGATTTAGCACCTCATTTTACATAAAATAAGTCTTATAACTCAAGCGATGTCCTATATCTCAAGAGTTGATAAAGATACAAACGAATAAAATGTTTATAGATCACATTTTCAAATATCTATTATTCTAAATTTTACTCGATCTCCTAAACGGTTAAAGATAGGACATCGCGGTTTTCACCAGTGGATTTAGCACTCATATAACATAAAACAAGTCTTATAAGTCTACTCTCAAGAGTTGATAAAGGTACAAACGAATAAAATGTTTATATATCACATTTTCAAATATCTATTATTCTCCATTTTACTCGATCTCCTAAACGATTAAAGATAGGACATCGCTGATTTCACCAGTAGATTAAGCACCTCATTTTACATAAAATAAGTTCTATAAGTCTACTCTCAAGGGTTGATAAAGATACAAACGAATAAAATGTTTATGTATCACATTTTCAAATACCTATTATTTTCCATTTTACTCGATCTCCTAAACTGTTAAAAATAGGACATCGCGGTTTTCACCAGTGGATTTAGCACCTCATTTTTCATAAAATAAGTCCTATAAGTCTACTCTCAAGAGTTGATAAAGGTACAAACGAATACAATGTTTATATATAACATTTTCAAATATCTATTATTCTCCATTTTACTCGATCTCCTAAACGGTTAAAGATAGGACATCGCGGATTTTACCAGTGGATTTAGCACCTCATTTTACATAAAATATGTCCTATAAGTCTACTCTCAAGAGTTAATAAAGGTACAAACGAATAAAATGTTTATATATCACATTTTCAAATATCTATTATTCTCCATTTTACTCGATCTCCCAAACGGTTAAAGATAAGACATCGCGGTGTTCACCAGTGGATTTAGCACCTCATTTTACATAAAATAAGTCCTAAAAGTCTACTCTCAAGAGTTGATAAAGATACAAACGAATAAAATGTTTATATATCACATTTTCCAATATCTAATATTCTCCATTTTACTGATCTCCTAAACGGTTAAAAATAGGATATCGCGGTTTTCACCAGTTGATTTAGCACCTCATTTTACATAAAATAAGTCTTATAAGTCTACTCTCAAGAGTAGATAAAAGTACAAACGAATAAAATGTTTATATCTCACATTTTCAAATATCTATTATTCTCCAATTTACTCGATCCCCTAAACGGTTAAAGATAGGACAACGCGGTTTTCACCAGTGGATTAAGCACCTCATTTTACATAAAATAAGTCCTATAAGTCTACTCTCAAGAGTTGATAAAGTTACAAACGAATAAAATGTTTATATATCACATTTTAAAATATCTATTATTCTCCATTTTACTCGATCTCCTAAACAATTAAAGATAGGACATCGCAATTTTCATCAGTTGATTTAGCACCTCATTTTACATAAAATAAGTCCTATAAGTCTACTCTCAAGAGTTGATAAAGGTACAAACGAATAAAATGTTTATATATCACATTTTCAAATATCTATTATTTTCCATTTTACCCGATCTCCTAAACGGTTGAAGATAGGACATCGCGGCTTTCACCAGTGGATTAAGCACCTCATTTTACATAAAATAAGTCCTATAAGTCTACTCTCAAGAGTTGATAAAGGTACAAACGAATAAAATGTTTATATATCACATTTTCAAATATCTATTACTCTAAATTTTACTCGATCTCCTAAACGGTTCAAGATAGGACATCGCGGTTTTCACTAGTGGATTTAGCACCTTATTTTACATAAAATAAGTCTTATAAGTCTACTTTCAAGAGTAGATAAAAGTACAAACGAATAAAATGTTTATATCTCACATTTTCAAATATCTATTATTTTCCATTTTACTCGATCTCCTAAACGGTTGAAGATAGGACATCGCGGTTTTCACCAGTGGATTTAGCACCTCATTTTACATAAAATAGGTCCTATAAGTCTACTCTCAAGAGTTGATAAAGGTACAAACGAATAAAATGTTTATATATCACATTTTTAAATATCTATTATTCTCCATTTTACTCGATCTCCTAAACGGTTAAAGATAGGACATCGCGGTTTTCTCCAGTGGATTAAGCACCTCATTTTACATTAAATAAGTCCTATAAGTCTACTCTCAAAAGTTGATAAAGGTACAAACGAATAAAATATTTATATATCACATTTTCAAATATCTATTACTCTAAATTTTTACTCGATCTCCTAAACGGTTAAAGATAGGACATCGCGGTTTTCACCAGTGGATTTAGCACTTCATTTTACATAAAATATGTCCTAAAAGTCTACTCTCAAGAGTTGATAAAGGTACAAACGAATAAAATGTTTATTCTCCATTTTACTCGATCTCCAAAACGGTTAAAGATAATACATCGCGGTTTTCACCAGTGGATTTAGCACGTCATTTTACGTAAAATAAGTCCTATAAGTCTACTCTCAAGAGTTGATAAAAGTACAAACGAGTAAAATGTTTATATCTCACATTTTCAAATATCTATTATTCTCCATTTTACTCGATCTCCTAAACGGTTAAAGATAGGACATCGCGGTTTTTCATAGTGGATTAAGCACCTCCTTTTACATAAAATAAGTCCTGTAAGTCTACTCTCAAGAGTTGATAAAGGTACAAACGAATACAATGTTTATATATAACATTTTCAAATATCTATTATTTTCCATTTTACTCGATCTCCTAAACGGTTAAAGATAGGACATCGCGGTTTTTCCCAGTGGATTAAGCACCTCCTTTTGCATAAAATAAGTCCTATAAGTCTACTCTCGAGAGTTGATAAAGATACAAACGAATAAAATGTTTATATATCACATTTTCAAATATCTATTATTCGCCATTTTACTCAATCTCCTAAACGGTTAAAGATAGGACATCGCGGTTTTCACCAGTGGATCTAGCACCTCATTTTACATAAAATAGGTCTTATAAATCTACTCTCAAGAGTAGATAAAAGTACAAACGAATAAAATGTTTATATATCACATTTTCAAATATCTATTATTCTCCATTTTACTCGATCTCCTAAACGATTAAAGATAGGACATCGCTGATTTCACCAGTAGATTAAGCACCTCATTTTACATAAAATAAGTTCTATAAGTCTACTCTCAAGGGTTGATAAAGATACAAACGAATAAAATGTTTATGTATCACATTTTCAAATACCTATTATTCTCCATTTTACTCGATCTCCTAAACGGTTAAAGATAGGACATCGCGGTTTTCACCAGTGGATTTAGCACCTCATTTTTCATAAAATAAGTCCTATAAGTCTACTCTCAAGAGTTGATAAAGGTACAAACGAATACAATGTTTATATATAACATTTTCAAATATCTATTATTTTCCATTTTACTCGATCTCCTAAACAATTAAAGATAGGACATCGCGGTTTTCACCAGTGGATTTAGCACTCATTTTACATAAAACAAGTCTTATAAGTCTACTCTCAAGAGTTGATAAAGGTACAAACGAATAAAATGTTTATATATCACATTTTCAAATATCTATTATTCTCCATTTTACTCGATCTCCTAAACGATTAAAAATAGGACATCGCTGATTTCACCAGTAGATTAAGCACCTCATTTTACATAAAATAAGTTCTATAAGTCTAGTCTCAAGGGTTGATAAAGATACAAACGAATAAAATGTTTATGTATCACATTTTCAAATACCTATTATTTTCCATTTTACTCGATCTCCTAAACGGTTAAAGATAGGACATCGCGGTTTTCACCAGTGGATTTAGCACCTCATTTTTCATAAAATAAGTCCTATAAGTCTACTCTCAAGAGTTGATAAAGGTACAAACGAATACAATGTTTATATATAACATTTTCAAATATCTATTATTCTCCATTTTACTCGATCTCCTAAACGGTTAAAGATAGGACATCGCGGATTTTACCAGTGGATTTAGCACCTCATTTTACATAAAATATGTCCTATAAGTCTACTCTCAAGAGTTAATAAAGGTACAAACGAATAAAATGTTTATATATCACATTTTCAAATATCTATTATTCTCCATTTTACTCGATCTCCCAAACGGTTAATGATAAGACATCGCGGTGTTCACCAGTGGATTTAGCACCTCATTTTACATAAAATAAGTCCTAAAAGTCTACTCTCAAGAGTTGATAAAGATACAAACGAATAAAATGTTTATATATCACATTTTCCAATATCTAATATTCTCCATTTTACTGATCTCCTAAACGGTTAAAAATAGGATATCGCGGTTTTCACCAGTTGATTTAGCACCTCATTTTACATAAAATAAGTCTTATAAGTCTACTCTCAAGAGTAGATAAAAGTACAAACGAATAAAATGTTTATATCTCACATTTTCAAATATCTATTATTCTCCAATTTACTCGATCCCCTAAACGGTTAAAGATAGGACAACGCGGTTTTCACCAGTGGATTAAGCACCTCATTTTACATAAAATAAGTCCTATAAGTCTACTCTCAAGAGTTGATAAAGGTACAAACGAATAAAATGTTTATATATCACATTTTAAAATATCTATTATTCTCCATTTTACTCGATCTCCTAAACAATTAAAGATAGGACATCGCAATTTTCATCAGTTGATTTAGCACCTCATTTTACATAAAATAAGTCCTATAAGTCTACTCTCAAGAGTTGATAAAGGTACAAACGAATAAAATGTTTATATATCACATTTTCAAATATCTATTATTTTCCATTTTACCCGATCTCCTAAACGGTTGAAGATAGGACATCGCGGCTTTCACCAGTGGATTAAGCACCTCATTTTACATAAAATAAGTCCTATAAGTCTACTCTCAAGAGTTGATAAAGGTACAAACGAATAAAATGTTTATATATCACATTTTCAAATATCTATTACTCTAAATTTTACTCGATCTCCTAAACGGTTCAAGATAGGACATCGCGGTTTTCACTAGTGGATTTAGCACCTTATTTTACATAAAATAAGTCTTATAAGTCTACTTTCAAGAGTAGATGAAAGTACAAACGAATAAAATGTTTATATCTCACATTTTCAAATATCTATTATTTTCCATTTTACTCGATCTCCTAAACGGTTGAAGATAGGACATCGCGGTTTTCACCAGTGGATTTAGCACCTCATTTTACATAAAATAGGTCCTATAAGTCTACTCTCAAGAGTTGATAAAGGTACAAACGAATAAAATGTTTATATATCACATTTTTAAATATCTATTATTCTCCATTTTACTCGATCTCCTAAACGGTTAAAGATAGGACATCGCGGTTTTCTCCAGTGGATTAAGCACCTCATTTTACATTAAATAAGTCCTATAAGTCTACTCTCAAAAGTTGATAAAGGTACAAACGAATAAAATATTTATATATCACATTTTCAAATATCTATTACTCTAAATTTTTACTCGATCTCCTAAACGGTTAAAGATAGGACATCGCGGTTTTCACCAGTGGATTTAGCACTTCATTTTACATAAAATATGTCCTAAAAGTCTACTCTCAAGAGTTGATAAAGGTACAAACGAATAAAATGTTTATTCTCCATTTTACTCGATCTCCAAAACGGTTAAAGATAATACATCGCGGTTTTCACCAGTGGATTTAGCACGTCATTTTACGTAAAATAAGTCCTATAAGTCTACTCTCAAGAGTTGATAAAGGTACAAACGAGTAAAATGTTTATATCTCACATTTTCAAATATCTATTATTTTCCATTTTACTCGATCTCCTAAACGGTTAAAGATAGGACATCGCGGTTTTTCCCAGTGGATTAAGCACCTCCTTTTGCATAAAATAAGTCCTATAAGTCTACTCTCGAGAGTTGATAAAGATACAAACGAATAAAATGTTTATATATCACATTTTCAAATATCTATTATTCGCCATTTTACTCAATCTCCTAAACGGTTAAAGATAGGACATCGCGGTTTTCACCAGTGGATCTAGCACCTCATTTTACATAAAATAGGTCTTATAAATCTACTCTCAAGAGTAGATAAAAGTACAAACGAATAAAATGTTTATATATCACATTTTCAAATATCTATTATTCTCCATTTTACTCGATCTCCTAAACGATTAAAGATAGGACATCGCTGATTTCACCAGTAGATTAAGCACCTCATTTTACATAAAATAAGTTCTATAAGTCTACTCTCAAGGGTTGATAAAGATACAAACGAATAAAATGTTTATGTATCACATTTTCAAATACCTATTATTCTCCATTTTACTCGATCTCCTAAACGGTTAAAGATAGGACATAGCGGGTTTCACCAGTGGATTTAGCACTTCATTTTACATAAAATATGTCCTAAAAGTCTACTCTCAAGAGTTGATAAAGGTACAAACGAATAAAATGTTTATTCTCCATTTTACTCGATCTCCAAAACGGTTAAAGATAATACATCGCGGTTTTCACCAGTGGATTTAGCACGTCATTTTACGTAAAATAAGTCCTATAAGTCTACTCTCAAGAGTTGATAAAGGTACAAACGAGTAAAATGTTTATATCTCACATTTTCAAATATCTATTATTCTCCATTTTACTCGATCTCCTAAACGGTTAAAGATAGGACATCGCGGTTTTTCATAGTGGATTAAGCACCTCCTTTTACATAAAATAAGTCCTGTAAGTCTACTCTCAAGAGTTGATAAAGGTACAAACGAATACAATGTTTATATATAACATTTTCAAATATCTATTATTTTCCATTTTACTCGATCTCCTAAACGGTTAAAGATAGGACATCGCGGTTTTTCCCAGTGGATTAAGCACCTCCTTTTGCATAAAATAAGTCCTATAAGTCTACTCTCGAGAGTTGATAAAGATACAAACGAATAAAATGTTTATATATCACATTTTCAAATATCTATTACTCTAAATTTTACTCGATCTCATAAACGGTTCAAGATAGGACATAGCGGTTTTCACCTGTGGATTTAGCACCTCATTTTACATAAAATAAGTCTCATAAGTCTACTCTCAAGAGTAGATAAAAGTACAAACGAATAAAATGTTTATATCTCATATTTTCAAATATCTATTATTCTCCATTTTACTCGATCTCCTAAACGATTAAAGATAGGACATCGCTGATTTCACCAGTAGATTAAGCACCTCATTTTACATAAAATAAGTTCTATAAGTCTACTCTCAAGGGTTGATAAAGATACAAACGAATAAAATGTTTATGTATCACATTTTCAAATACCTATTATTCTCCATTTTACTCGATCTCCTAAACGGTTAAAGATAGGACATCGCGGTTTTCACCTGTGGATTTAGCACCTCATTTTTCATAAAATAAGTCCTATAAGTCTACTCTCAAGAGTTGATAAAGGTACAAACGAATACAATGTTTATATATAACATTTTCAAATATCTATTATTCTCCATTTTACTTGATCTCCTAAACGGTTAAAGATAGGACATCGCGGTTTTGACTAGTAGATTTAGCACCTCATTTTACATAAAATAAGTCTTATAAGTCTACTCTCAAGAGTTGATAAAGGTGCAAACGAATAAAATGTTTATATATCACATTTTCAAATATCTATTACTCTAAATTTTACTCGATCTCATAAACGGTTCAAGATAGGACATCGCGGTTTTCACCTGTGGATTTAGCACCTCATTTTACATAAAATAAGTCTCATAAGTCTACTCTCAAGAGTAGATAAAAGTACAAACGAATAAAATGTTTATATCTCATATTTTCAAATATCTATTATTCTCCAATTTACTCGATCTCCTAAACGGTTAAAGATAGGACATCGCGGATTTTACCAGTGGATATAACACCTCAGTTTACATAAAATAAGTCCTATAAGTCTACTCTTAAGAGTTGACAAAGGTACAAACGAATAAAATGTTTATATATCACATTTTCAAATATCTAATATTCTCCATTTTACTCGATCTCCTAAACGGTTAAAGATAGGACATCGCGGATTTTATTAGTGGATTTAGCACCTCATTTTACATAAAATAAGTCCTATAAGTCTACTCTCAAGAGTTGATAAAGGTACAAAGGAATAAAATGTATATATATCACATTTTCAAATATCTATTATTCTCCATTTTACTCGATCTCCTAAACGGTTAAAGATAGGACATCGCGGTTTTCTCCAGTGGATTAAGCACCTCATTTTACATTAAATAAGTCTTATAAGTCTACTTTTAAGAGTTGATAAAGGTACAAACGAGTAAAATGTTTATATCTCACATTTTCAAATATCAATTATTCTCCATTTTACTCGATCTCCTAAACGGTTAAAGATAGGACATAGCGGATTTCACTAGTGGATTTAGCACCTCATTTTACATAAAATATGTCCTATAAGTCTACTCTCAAGAGTTGATAAAGGTACAAACGAATAAAATGTTTATATATCACATTTTCAAATATCTATTATTCTTTATTTTACTCGATCTCCTAAACGATTAAAGATAGGACATCGCTGATTTCACCAGTAGATTAAGCACCTCATTTTACATAAAATAAGTTCTATAAGTCTACTCTCAAGGGTTGATAAAGATACAAACGAATAAAATGTTTATATATCACATTTTCAAATATCTATTATTCGCCATTTTACTCAATCTCCTAAACGGTTAAAGATAGGACATCGCGGTTTTCACCAGTGGATCTAGCACCTCATTTTACATAAAATAGGTCTTATAAATCTACTCTCAAGAGTAGATAAAAGTACAAACGAATAAAATGTTTATATATCACATTTTCAAATATCTATTATTCTCCATTTTACTCGATTTTCTAAACGGTTAAAGATAGAACATCGCGGTTTTCACCAGTGGATTTAGCATCTCATTTTACATAAAATAAGTCCTATAAGTCTACTCTCAAGAGTTGATAAAGGTACAAACGAATACAATGTTTATATATAACATTTTCAAATATCTATTATTCTCCATTTTACTCGATCTCCTAAACGGTTAAAGATAGGACATCGCGGATTTTACCAGTGGATTTAGCACACTTGATCTCCTAAACGGTTAAAGATAGGACATCGTGGATTTTACCAGTGGATTTAGCACCTCATTTTACATAAAATATGTCCTATAAGTCTACTCTCAAGAGTTGATAAAGATACAAACGAATAAAATGTTTATATATCACATTTTCAAATATCTATTATTCTCCATTTTACTCGATCTCCCAAACGGTTAAAGATAAGACATCGCGGTGTTCACCAGTGGATTTAGCACCTCATTTTACATAAAATAAGTCCTAAAAGTCTACTCTCAAGAGTTGATAAAGGTACAAACGAATAAAATGTTTATATATCACATTTTCAAATATCTATTATTCTCCATTTTACTCGATCTCCCAAACGGTTAAAGATAAGACATCGCGGTGTTCACCAGTGGATTTAGCACCTCATTTTACATAAAATAAGTCCTAAAAGTCTACTCTCAAGAGTTGATAAAGGTACAAACGAATAAAATGTTTATATATCACATTTTCAAATATCTATTATTCTCCATTTTACTCGATCTCCCAAACGGTTAAAGATAAGACATCGCGGTGTTCACCAGTGGATTTAGCACCTCATTTTACATAAAATAAGTCCTAAAAGTCTACTCTCAAGAGTTGATAAAGGTACAAACGAATAAAATGTTTATATATCACATTTTCAAATATCTAATATTCTCCATTTTACTCGATCTCCTAAACGGTTAAAGATAGGACATCGCGGATTTCATTAGTGGATTTAGCACCTCATTTTACATAAAATAAGTCTTATAAGTCTACTCTCAAGAGTTGATAAAGGTACAAAGGAATAAAATGTATATATATCACATTTTCAAATATCTATTATTCTCCATTTTACTCGATCTCCTAAACGGTTAAAGATAGGACATCGCGGTTTTCTCCAGTGGATTAAGCACCTCATTTTACATTAAATAAGTCCTATAAGTCTACTCTCAAAAGTTGATAAAGGTACAAACGAATAAAATGTTTATATATCACATTTTCAAATATCTATTATTTTCCATTTTACTCGATCTCCTAAGCGGTTAAAGATAGGACATCGCGGTTTTCACCAGTGGATTTAGCACCTCATTTTACATAAAATAAGTCTTATAAGTCTACTTTTAAGAGTTGATAAAGGTACAAACGAGTAAAATGTTTATATCTCACATTTTCAAATATCTATTATTCTCCATTTTACTCGATCTCCTAAACAATTAAAGATAGGACATCGCGGTTTTCACTAGTGGATTTAGCACCTCATTTTACATAAAATATGTCCTATAAGTCTACTCTCAAGAGTTGATAAAGGTACAAACGAATAAAATGTTTACGTATCACATTTTCAAATATCAATTATTCTCCATTTTACTCGATCTCTTAAACGGTTAAAGATTGGACATCGCGGTTTTCACCAGTGGATTTAGCACCTCATTTTACATAAAATAAGTCTTATAAGTCTACTCTCAAGAGTTGATAAAGGTACAAACGAATAAAAATGTTTATATCTCACATTTTCAATTATCAATTTTCTCCATTTTACTCGATCTCCTAATCGGTTAAAGATAGGACATCGCGGTTTTGACTAGTAGATTTAGCACCTCATTTTACATAAAATAAGTCTTATAAGTCTACTCTCAAGAGTTGATAAAGGTACAAACGAATAAAATGTTTATATATCACATTTTCAAATATCTAATATTCTCCATTTTACACTATCTCCTAAACGATTAATGATAGAACATCGCGGATTTCACCAGTGGATTTAGCACCTCATTTTACATAAAATAAATCATATAAGTCTACTCTCAAGAGTTGATAAAGGTACAAACGAATAAAATGTTTATATCTCACATTTTCAAATATCTATTATTCTCCATTTTACTCGATCTCCTAAACGGTTAAAGATAGGACATCGCCGTTTTCACCAGTGGATTTATCACCTCATTTTACATGAAATAAGTCCTATAAGTCCACTCTCAAGAGTTGATAAAGGTACAAACGAATAAAATGTTTATATATCAATTTTTCAAATATCTATTATTTTAAATTTTACTCGATCTCCTAAACGGTTAAAGATAGGACATCGCGGTTTTCACCTGTGGATTTAGCACCTCATTTTACATAAAATAAGTCTCATAAGTCTACTCTCAAGAGTAGATAAAAGTACAAACGAATACAATGTTTATATATAACATTTTCAAATATCTATTATTTTCCATTTTACTCGATCTCCTAAACGGTTAAAGATAGGACATCGCGGTTTTTCCCAGTGGATTAAGCACCTCCTTTTGCATAAAATAAGTCTTATAAGTCTACTTTTAAGAGTTGATAAAGGTACAAACGAGTAAAATGTTTATATCTCACATTTTCAAATATCTATTATTCTCCATTTTACTCGATCTCCTAAACAATTAAAGATAGGACATCGCGGTTTTCACTAGTGGATTTAGCACCTCATTTTACATAAAATATGTCCTATAAGTCTACTCTCAAGAGTTGATAAAGGTACAAACGAATAAAATGTTTACGTATCACATTTTCAAATATCAATTATTCTCCATTTTACTCGATCTCCTAA
The DNA here is from genome assembly GCA_963930825.1 of Silvanus unidentatus. Taxonomy (NCBI): domain Eukaryota; kingdom Metazoa; phylum Arthropoda; class Insecta; order Coleoptera; family Silvanidae; genus Silvanus; species Silvanus unidentatus. The sequence continues at coordinate 13,931,209 of OZ005759.1, read as the reverse complement.
TCGGTTAAAGATATGACATCGCGGTTTTCACCAGTGGATTAAGCACCTCATTTTACATAAAATAAGTCCTATAAGTCTACTCTCAAGAGTTGATAAAGGTACAAACGAATAAAATGTTTATATCTCACATTTTCAAATATCTATTATTCTAAATTTTTCTCGATCTCCTAAACGGTTAAAGATAGGACATCGCAGTTTTCACCAGTGGATTTACCACCTCATTTTACATAAAATAAGTCCTATAAGTCTACTCTCAAGAGTTGATAAAGGTACAAACGAATAAAATGTTTATATCTCACATTTTCAAATATCTATTATTCTCCATTTTACTCGATCTCCTAAACGGTTAAAGATAGAACATCGCGGATTTCTCCAGTGGATTTAGCACCTCATTTTACATAAAATATGTACTATAAGTCTACTCTCAAGAGTTGATAAAGGTACAAATGAATAAAATGTTTATATATCACATTTTCAAATATCTATTATTCTCCATTCTATTATTCTCTATTTTACTCGATCTTCTAAACGGTTAAAGATAGGACATCGCGGATTTCACCAGTGGATTTAGCACCTCATTTTACATAAAATAAGTCTTATAAGTCTACTCTCAAGAGTTGATAAAGGTACAAACGAATAAAATGTTTATATCTCACATTTTCAAATATCTATTATTCTCCATTATACTCGATCTCCTAAACGGTTAAAGATAGGACATCGCGGTTTTCACCAGTGGATTTAGCACCTCATTTTACATGAAATAAGTCCTATAAGTCTACTCTCAAGAGTTGATAAAGGTACAAACGAATAAAATGTTTATATATCACATTTTCAAATATCTAATATTCTCCATTTTACACTATCTCCTAAACGATTAATGATAGAACATCGCGGATTTCACCAGTGGATTTAGCACCTCATTTTACATAAAATAAATCATATAAGTCTACTCTCAAGAGTTGATAAAGGTACAAACGAATAAAATGTTTATATCTCACATTTTCAAATATCTATTATTCTCCATTTTACTCGATCTCCTAAACGGTTAAAGATAGGACATCGCCGTTTTCACCAGTGGATTTATCACCTCATTTTACATGAAATAAGTCCTATAAGTCCACTCTCAAGAGTTGATAAAGGTACAAACGAATAAAATGTTTATATATCAATTTTTCAAATATCTATTATTTTAAATTTTACTCGATCTCCTAAACGGTTAAAGATAGGACATCGCGGTTTTCACCTGTGGATTTAGCACCTCATTTTACATAAAATAAGTCTCATAAGTCTACTCTCAAGAGTAGATAAAAGTACAAACGAATACAATGTTTATATATAACATTTTCAAATATCTATTATTTTCCATTTTACTCGATCTCCTAAACGGTTAAAGATAGGACATCGCGGTTTTTCCCAGTGGATTAAGCACCTCCTTTTGCATAAAATAAGTCTTATAAGTCTACTTTTAAGAGTTGATAAAGGTACAAACGAGTAAAATGTTTATATCTCACATTTTCAAATATCTATTATTCTCCATTTTACTCGATCTCCTAAACAATTAAAGATAGGACATCGCGGTTTTCACTAGTGGATTTAGCACCTCATTTTACATAAAATATGTCCTATAAGTCTACTCTCAAGAGTTGATAAAGGTACAAACGAATAAAATGTTTACGTATCACATTTTCAAATATCAATTATTCTCCATTTTACTCGATCTCCTAATCGGTTAAAGATAGGACATCGCGGTTTTCACCAGTGGATTAAGCACCTCATTTTACATAAAATAAGTCCTATAAGTCTACTCTCAAGAGTTGATAAAGGTACAAACGAATAAAATGTTTATATCTCACATTTTCAAATATCTATTATTCTAAATTTTTCTCGATCTCCTAAACGGTTAAAGATAGGACATCGCAGTTTTCACCAGTGGATTTACCATCTCATTTTACATAAAATAAGTCCTATAAGTCTACTCTCAAGAGTTGATAAAGGTACAAACGAATAAAATGTTTATATCTCACATTTTCAAATATCTATTATTCTCCATTTTACTCGATCTCCTAAACGGTTAAAGATAGGACATCGCGGATTTCTCCAGTGGATTTAGCACCTCATTTTACATAAAATATGTACTATAAGTCTACTCTCAAGAGTTGATAAAGGTACAAATGAATAAAATGTTTATATATCACATTTTCAAATATCTATTATTCTCCATTCTATTATTCTCTATTTTACTCGATCTTCTAAACGGTTAAAGATAGGACATCGCGGATTTCACCAGTGGATTTAGCACCTCATTTTACATAAAATAAGTCTTATAAGTCTACTCTCAAGAGTTGATAAAGGTACAAACGAATAAAATGTTTATATCTCACATTTTCAAATATCTATTATTCTCCATTATACTCGATCTCCTAAACGGTTAAAGATAGGACATCGCGGTTTTCACCAGTGGATTTAGCACCTCATTTTACATGAAATAAGTCCTATAAGTCTACTCTCAAGAGTTGATAAAGGTACAAACGAATAAAATGTTTATATATCACATTTTCAAATATCTAATATTCTCCATTTTACACTATCTCCTAAACGATTAATGATAGAACATCGCGGATTTCACCAGTGGATTTAGCACCTCATTTTACATAAAATAAATCATATAAGTCTACTCTCAAGAGTTGATAAAGGTACAAACGAATAAAATGTTTATATCTCACATTTTCAAATATCTATTATTCTCCATTTTACTCGATCTCCTAAACGGTTAAAGATAGGACATCGCCGTTTTCACCAGTGGATTTATCACCTCATTTTACATGAAATAAGTCCTATAAGTCCACTCTCAAGAGTTGATAAAGGTACAAACGAATAAAATGTTTATATATCAATTTTTCAAATATCTATTATTTTAAATTTTACTCGATCTCCTAAACGGTTAAAGATAGGACATCGCGGTTTTCACCTGTGGATTTAGCACCTCATTTTACATAAAATAAGTCTCATAAGTCTACTCTCAAGAGTAGATAAAAGTACAAACGAATACAATGTTTATATATGACATTTTCAAATATCTATTATTTTCCATTTTACTCGATCTCCTAAACGGTTAAAGATAGGACATCGCGGTTTTTCCCAGTGGATTAAGCACCTCCTTTTGCATAAAATAAGTCCTATAAGTCTACACTCGAGAGTTGATAAAGATACAAACGAATAAAATGTTTATATATCACATTTTCAAATATCTATTATTCGCCATTTTACTCAATCTCCTAAACGGTTAAAGATAGGACATCGCGGTTTTCACCAGTGGATCTAGCACCTCATTTTACATAAAATAGGTCTTATAAATCTACTCTCAAGAGTAGATAAAAGTACAAACGAATAAAATGTTTATATATCACATTTTCAAATATCTATTATTCTCCATTTTACTCGATTTTCTAAACGGTTAAAGATAGAACATCGCGGTTTTCACCAGTGGATTTAGCATCTCATTTTACATAAAATAAGTCCTATAAGTCTACTCTCAAGAGTTGATAAAGGTACAAACGAATAAAATGTTTATATATCACATTTTCAAATATCTATTATTCTAAATTTTTCTCGATCTCCTAAACGGTTAAAGATAGGACATCGCAGTTTTCACCAGTGGATTTACCACCTCATTTTACATAAAATAAGTCCTATAAGTCTACTCTCAAGAGTTGATAAAGGTACAAACGAATAAAATGTTTATATCTCACATTTTCAAATATCTATTATTCTCCATTTTACTCGATCTCCTAAACGGTTAAAGATAGGACATCGCGGATTTCACCAGTGGATTTAGCACCTCATTTAACATAAAATATGTACTATAAGTCTACTCTCAAGAGTTGATAAAGGTACAAATGAATAAAATGTTTATATATCACATTTTCAAATATCTATTATTCTCCATTTTACTCGATCTTCTAAATGGTTAAAGATAGGACATCGCGGATTTCACCAGTGGATTTAGCACCTCATTTTACATAAAATAAGTCTTATAAGTCTACTCTCAAGAGTTGATAAAGGTACAAACGAATAAAATGTTTATATCTCACATTTTCAAATATCTATTATTCTCCATTATACTCGATCTCCTAAACGGTTAAAGATAGGACATCGCGGTTTTCACCAGTGGATTTAGCACCTCATTTTACATGAAATAAGTCCTATAAGTCTACTCTCAAGAGTTGATAAAGGTACAAACGAATAAAATGTTTATATATCACATTTTCAAATATCTAATATTCTCCATTTTACACTATCTCCTAAACGATTAATGATAGAACATCGCGGATTTCACCAGTGGATTTAGCACCTCATTTTACATAAAATAAATCATATAAGTCTACTCTCAAGAGTTGATAAAGGTACAAACGAATAAAATGTTTATATCTCACATTTTCAAATATCTATTATTCTCCATTTTACTCGATCTCCTAAACGGTTAAAGATAGGACATCGCCGTTTTCACCAGTGGATTTATCACCTCATTTTACATGAAATAAGTCCTATAAGTCCACTCTCAAGAGTTGATAAAGGTACAAACGAATAAAATGTTTATATATCAATTTTTCAAATATCTATTATTTTAAATTTTACTCGATCTCCTAAACGGTTAAAGATAGGACATCGCGGTTTTCACCTGTGGATTTAGCACCTCATTTTACATAAAATAAGTCTCATAAGTCTACTCTCAAGAGTAGATAAAAGTACAAACGAATACAATGTTTATATATAACATTTTCAAATATCTATTATTTTCCATTTTACTCGATCTCCTAAACGGTTAAAGATAGGACATCGCGGTTTTTCCCAGTGGATTAAGCACCTCCTTTTGCATAAAATAAGTCTTATAAGTCTACTTTTAAGAGTTGATAAAGGTACAAACGAGTAAAATGTTTATATCTCACATTTTCAAATATCTATTATTCTCCATTTTACTCGATCTCCTAAACAATTAAAGATAGGACATCGCGGTTTTCACTAGTGGATTTAGCACCTCATTTTACATAAAATATGTCCTATAAGTCTACTCTCAAGAGTTGATAAAGGTACAAACGAATAAAATGTTTACGTATCACATTTTCAAATATCAATTATTCTCCATTTTACTCGATCTCCTAATCGGTTAAAGATAGGACATCGCGGTTTTCACCAGTGGATTAAGCACCTCATTTTACATAAAATAAGTCCTATAAGTCTACTCTCAAGAGTTGATAAAGGTACAAACGAATAAAATGTTTATATCTCACATTTTCAAATATCTATTATTCTAAATTTTTCTCGATCTCCTAAACGGTTAAAGATAGGACATCGCAGTTTTCACCAGTGGATTTACCACCTCATTTTACATAAAATAAGTCCTATAAGTCTACTCTCAAGAGTTGATAAAGGTACAAACGAATAAAATGTTTATATCTCACATTTTCAAATATCTATTATTCTCCATTTTACTCGATCTCCTAAACGGTTAAAGATAGGACATCGCGGATTTCTCCAGTGGATTTAGCACCTCATTTTACATAAAATATGTACTATAAGTCTACTCTCAAGAGTTGATAAAGGTACAAATGAATAAAATGTTTATATATCACATTTTCAAATATCTATTATTCTCCATTCTATTATTCTCTATTTTACTCGATCTTCTAAACGGTTAAAGATAGGACATCGCGGATTTCACCAGTGGATTTAGCACCTCATTTTACATAAAATAAGTCTTATAAGTCTACTCTCAAGAGTTGATAAAGGTACAAACGAATAAAATGTTTATATCTCACATTTTCAAATATCTATTATTCTCCATTATACTCGATCTCCTAAACGGTTAAAGATAGGACATCGCGGTTTTCACCAGTGGATTTAGCACCTCATTTTACATGAAATAAGTCCTATAAGTCTACTCTCAAGAGTTGATAAAGGTACAAACGAATAAAATGTTTATATATCACATTTTCAAATATCTAATATTCTCCATTTTACACTATCTCCTAAACGATTAATGATAGAACATCGCGGATTTCACCAGTGGATTTAGCACCTCATTTTACATAAAATAAATCATATAAGTCTACTCTCAAGAGTTGATAAAGGTACAAACGAATAAAATGTTTATATCTCACATTTTCAAATATCTATTATTCTCCATTTTACTCGATCTCCTAAACGGTTAAAGATAGGACATCGCCGTTTTCACCAGTGGATTTATCACCTCATTTTACATGAAATAAGTCCTATAAGTCCACTCTCAAGAGTTGATAAAGGTACAAACGAATAAAATGTTTATATATCAATTTTTCAAATATCTATTATTTTAAATTTTACTCGATCTCCTAAACGGTTAAAGATAGGACATCGCGGTTTTCACCTGTGGATTTAGCACCTCATTTTACATAAAATAAGTCTCATAAGTCTACTCTCAAGAGTAGATAAAAGTACAAACGAATACAATGTTTATATATAACATTTTCAAATATCTATTATTTTCCATTTTACTCGATCTCCTAAACGGTTAAAGATAGGACATCGCGGTTTTTCCCAGTGGATTAAGCACCTCCTTTTGCATAAAATAAGTCCTATAAGTCTACACTCGAGAGTTGATAAAGATACAAACGAATAAAATGTTTATATATCACATTTTCAAATATCTATTATTCGCCATTTTACTCAATCTCCTAAACGGTTAAAGATAGGACATCGCGGTTTTCACCAGTGGATCTAGCACCTCATTTTACATAAAATAGGTCTTATAAATCTACTCTCAAGAGTAGATAAAAGTACAAACGAATAAAATGTTTATATATCACATTTTCAAATATCTATTATTCTCCATTTTACTCGATTTTCTAAACGGTTAAAGATAGAACATCGCGGTTTTCACCAGTGGATTTAGCATCTCATTTTACATAAAATAAGTCCTATAAGTCTACTCTCAAGAGTTGATAAAGGTACAAACGAATAAAATGTTTATATATCACATTTTCAAATATCTATTATTCTAAATTTTTCTCGATCTCCTAAACGGTTAAAGATAGGACATCGCAGTTTTCACCAGTGGATTTACCACCTCATTTTACATAAAATAAGTCCTATAAGTCTACTCTCAAGAGTTGATAAAGGTACAAACGAATAAAATGTTTATATCTCACATTTTCAAATATCTATTATTCTCCATTTTACTCGATCTCCTAAACGGTTAAAGATAGGACATCGCGGATTTCACCAGTGGATTTAGCACCTCATTTAACATAAAATATGTACTATAAGTCTACTCTCAAGAGTTGATAAAGGTACAAATGAATAAAATGTTTATATATCACATTTTCAAATATCTATTATTCTCCATTTTACTCGATCTTCTAAATGGTTAAAGATAGGACATCGCGGATTTCACCAGTGGATTTAGCACCTCATTTTACATAAAATAAGTCTTATAAGTCTACTCTCAAGAGTTGATAAAGGTACAAACGAATAAAATGTTTATAACTCACATTATCAAATATCTATTATTCTCCATTTTACTCGATCTCCTAAACGGTTAAAGATAGGACATCGCGGTGTTCACCAGTGGATTAAGCACCTCATTTTACATAAAATAAGTCCTATAAGTCTACTCTCAAGAGTTGATAAAGGTACAGACGAATAAAATGTTTATGTATCACATTTTCAAATATCTAATATTCTCCATTTTACTCGATCTCCTAAACAGTTAAAGATAGGACATCGCGGATTTCACCAGTGGATTTAGCACCTCATTTTACATAAAATAAATCCTATAAGTCTACTCTCAAGAGTTGATAAAGGTACAAACGAATAAAATGTTTATATCTCATATTTTCAAATATCTATTATTCTCCATTATACTCGATCTCCTAAACGGTTAAAGATAGGACATCGCGGTTTTCACCAGTGGATTTAGCACCTCATTTTACATAAAATAAGTCCTATAAGTCTACTCTGAAGAGTTGATAAAGGTACAAACGAATAAAATGTTTATATATCACTTTTTCAAATATCTATTATTCTAAATTTTACTCGATCTCCTAAACGGTTAAAGATAGGACATCGCGGTTTTCACCAGTGGATTTAGCACCTCATTTTACATGAAATAAGTCCTATAAGTCCACTCTCAAGAGTTGATAAAGGTACAAACGAATAAAATGTTTATATATCACATTTTCAAATATCTATTATTCTTCATTTTACTCGATCTCCTAAACGGTAAAAGATAGGACATCGCGGTTTACACCAGTGGATTTAGCACCTTATTTTACATAAAATAAATCTTATAAGTCTACTCTCAAGAGTTGATAAAGGTACAAACGAATAAAATGTTTATATATCACATTTTCAAATATCTATTATTCTCCATTTTACTCGATCTCCTAAACGATTAAAGATAGGACATCGCGGATTTCACCAGTAGATTTAGCACCTCATTTTACATAAAATAAGTCCTATAAGTCTACTCTCAAGAGTTGATAAAGGTACAAACGAATAAAATGTTTATATATCACATTTTCAAATATCTATTATTCTAAATTTACTCGATCTCCTAAACGGTTAAAGATAGGACATCGCGGCTTTCACTAGTGGATTAAGCACCTCATTTTACATAAAATAAGTCCTATAAGTCTACTCTGAAGAGTTGATAAAGGTACAGACGAATAAAATGTTTATATATCACATTTTCAAATATCTAATATTCTCCATTTTACTCGATCTCCTAAACGGTTAAAGATAGGACATCGCGGTTTTCACTAGTGGATTTAGCACCTCATTTTACATAAAATGAGTTTTATAAGTCTACTCTCAAGAGTTGATAAAAGTACAAACGAATAAAATGTTTATATCTCACATTTTCAATTATCTATTATTTTCCATTTTACTCGATCTCCTAAACGGTTAAAGATAGGACATCGCGGTTTTCACCAGTGGATTTACCACCTCATTTTACATAAAATAAGTCCTATAAGTCTACTCTCAAGAGTTGATAAAGGTACAAACGAATAAAATGTTTATATATCACATTTTCAAATATCTATTATTCTAAATTTACTCGATCTCCTAAACGGTTAAAGATAGGACATCGCGGTTTTCACCAGTGGATTTACCACCTCATTTTACATAAAATAAGTCCTATAAGTCTACTCTCAAGAGTTGATAAAGGTACAAACGAATAAAATGTTTATATATCACATTTTCAAATATCTATTATTCGCCATTTTACTCAATCTCCTAAACGGATAAAGATAGGACATCGCGGTTTTCACCGGTGGATCTAGCACCTCATTTTACATAAAATAGGTCTTATAAATCTACTCTCAAGAGTAGATAAAAGTACAAACGAATAAAATGTTTATATATCACATTTTCAAATATCTATTATTCTCCATTTTACTCGATTTTCTAAACGGTTAAAGATAGAACATCGCGGTTTTCACCAGTGGATTTAGCATCTCATTTTACATAAAATAAGTCCTATAAGTCTACTCTCAAGAGTTGATAAAGGTACAAACGAATAAAATGTTTATATATCACATTTTCAAATATCTATTATTCTAAATTTTTCTCGATCTCCTAAACGGTTAAAGATAGGACATCGCAGTTTTCACCAGTGGATTTACCACCTCATTTTACATAAAATAAGTCCTATAAGTCTACTCTCAAGAGTTGATAAAGGTACAAACGAATAAAATGTTTATATCTCACATTTTCAAATATCTATTATTCTCCATTTTACTCGATCTCCTAAACGGTTAAAGATAGGACATCGCGGATTTCACCAGTGGATTTAGCACCTCATTTAACATAAAATATGTACTATAAGTCTACTCTCAAGAGTTGATAAAGGTACAAATGAATAAAATGTTTATATATCACATTTTCAAATATCTATTATTCTCCATTTTACTCGATCTTCTAAATGGTTAAAGATAGGACATCGCGGATTTCACCAGTGGATTTAGCACCTCATTTTACATAAAATAAGTCTTATAAGTCTACTCTCAAGAGTTGATAAAGGTACAAACGAATAAAATGTTTATAACTCACATTATCAAATATCTATTATTCTCCATTTTACTCGATCTCCTAAACGGTTAAAGATAGGACATCGCGGTGTTCACCAGTGGATTTAGCACCTTATTTTACATAAAATAAATCTTATAAGTCTACTCTCAAGAGTTGATAAAGGTACAAACGAATAAAATGTTTATATATCACATTTTCAAATATCTATTATTCTCCATTTTGCTCGATCTCCTAAACGATTAAAGATAGGACATCGCGGATTTCACCAGTAGATTTAGCACCTCATTTTACATAAAATAAGTCCTATAAGTCTACTCTCAAGAGTTGATAAAGGTACAAACGAATAAAATGTTTATATATCACATTTTCAAATATCTATTATTCTAAATTTACTCGATCTCCTAAACGGTTAAAGATAGGACATCGCGGCTTTCACTAGTGGATTTAGCACCTCATTTTACATAAAATAAGTCCTATAAGTCTACTCTGAAGAGTTGATAAAGGTACAGACGAATAAAATGTTTATATATCACATTTTCAAATATCTAATATTCTCCATTTTACTCGATCTCCTAAACGGTTAAAGATAGGACATCGCGGTTTTCACTAGTGGATTTAGCACCTCATTTTACATAAAATGAGTTTTATAAGTCTACTCTCAAGAGTTGATAAAAGTACAAACGAATAAAATGTTTATATCTCACATTTTCAATTATCTATTATTTTCCATTTTACTCGATCTCCTAAACGGTTAAAGATAGGACATCGCGGTTTTCACCAGTGGATTTACCACCTCATTTTACATAAAATAAGTCCTATAAGTCTACTCTCAAGAGTTGATAAAGGTACAAACGAATAAAATGTTTATATATCACATTTTCAAATATCTATTATTCTAAATTTACTCGATCTCCTAAACGGTTAAAGATAGGACATCGCAGTTTTCACCAGTGGATTTACCACCTCATTTTACATAAAATAAGTCCTATAAGTCTACTCTCAAGAGTTGATAAAGGTACAGACGAATAAAATGTTTATATATCACATTTTCAAATATCTTATATTCTCCATTTTACTCGATCTCCTAAACGGTTAAAGATAGGACATCGCGGTTTTCACTAGTGGATTTAGCACTTCATTTTACATAAAATATGTACTATAAGTCTACTCTCAAGAGTTGATAAAGGTACAAATGAATAAAATGTTTATATATCACATTCTCAAATATCTATTATTCTCCATTTTACTCGATCTTCTAAACGGTTAAAGATAGGACATCGCGGTGTTCACCAGTGGATTAAGCACTTCATTTTACATAAAATAAGTCCTATAAGTCTACTCTCAAGAGTTGATAAAGGTACAGACGAATAAAATGTTTATATCTCACATGTTCAAATATCTACTCTTCTCCATTTTACTCGATCTCCAAAAAGGTTAAAGATAGGACATCGCGGATTTCACCAGTGGATTTAGCACCTCATTTTACATAAAATAAATCATATAAGTCTACTCTCAAGAGTTGATAAAGGTACAAGCGAATAAAATGTTTATATCTCACATTTTCAAATATCTATTATTCTCCATTATACTCGATCTCCTAAACGGTTAAAGATAGGACATCGCGGTTTTCACCCGTGGATTTAGCACCTCATTTTACATGAAATAAGTCCTATAAATCTACTCTTAAGAGTTGATAAAGGTACAAACGAATAAAATGTTTATATATCACATTTTCAAATATCTAATATTCTCCATTTTACACTATCTCCTAAACGATTAATGATAGGACATCGCGGATTTCACCAGTGGATTTAGCACCTCATTTTACATGAAATAAGTCCTATAAGTCCACTCTCAAGAGTTGATAAAGGTACAAACGAATAAAATGTTTATATATCACATTTTCAAATATCTATTATTCTCCATTTTACTCGATCTCCTAAACGGTTAAAGATAGGACATCGCCGTTTTCACCAGTGGATTTAGCACCTCATTTTACATGAAATAAGTCCTATAAGTCCACTCTCAAGAGTTGATAAAGGTACAAACGAATAAAATGTTTATATATCAATTTTTCAAATATCTATTATTCTAAATTTTACTCGATCTCCTAAACGGTTAAAGATAGGACATCGCGGTTTTCACCTGTGGATTTAGCACCTCATTTTACATAAAATAAGTCTCATAAGTCTACTCTCAAGAGTAGATAAAAGTACAAACGAATACAATGTTTATATATAACATTTTCAAATATCTATTATTTTCCATTTTACTCGATCTCCTAAACGGTTAAAGATAGGACATCGCGGTTTTTCCCAGTGGATTAAGCACCTTCTTTTGCATAAAATAAGTCCTATAAGTCTACACTCGAGAGTTGATAAAGATACAAACGAATAAATTGTTTATATATCACATTTTCAAATATCTATTATTCGCCATTTTACTCAATCTCCTAAACGGTTAAAGATAGGACATCGCGGTTTTCACCAGTGGATCTAGCACCTCATTTTACATAAAATAGGTCTTATAAATCTACTCTCAAGAGTAGATAAAAGTACAAACGAATAAAATGTTTATATATCACATTTTCAAATATCTATTATTCTCCATTTTACTCGATTTCCTAAACGGTTAAAGATAGAACATCGCGGTTTTCACCAGTGGATTTAGCATCTCATTTTACATAAAATAAGTCCTATAACTCTACTCTCAAGAGTTGATAAAGGTACAAACGAATAAAATGTTTATATATCACATTTTCAAATATCTATTATTCTAAATTTTTCTCGATCTCCTAAACGGTTAACGATAGGACATCGCAGTTTTCACCAGTGGATTTACCACCTCATTTTACATAAAATAAGTCCTATAAGTCTACTCTCAAGAGTTGATAAAGGTACAAACGAATAAAATGTTTATATCTCACATTTTCAAATATCTATTATTCTCCATTTTACTCGATCTCCTAAACGGTTAAAGATAGGACATCGCGGATTTCACTAGTGGATTTAGCACCTCATTTAACATAAAATATGTACTATAAGTCTACTCTGAAGAGTTGATAAAGGTACAAACGAATAAAATGTTTATATATCACATTTTCAAATATCTAATATTCTCCATTTTACACTATCTCCTAAACGATTAATGATAGGACATCGCGGATTTCACCAGTGGATTTAGCACCTCATTTTACATGAAATAAGTCCTATAAGTCCACTCTCAAGAGTTGATAAAGGTACAAACGAATAAAATGTTTATATATCACATTTTCAAATATCTATTATTCTCCATTTTACTCGATCTCCGAAACGGTTAAAGATAGGACATCGCCGTTTTCACCAGTGGATTTAGCACCTCATTTTACATGAAATAAGTCCTATAAGTCTACTCTCAAGAGTTGATAAAGGTACAAACGAATACAATGTTTATATATCAATTTTTCAAATATCTATTATTCTAAATTTTACTCGATCTCCTAAACGGTTAAAGATAGGACATCGCGGTTTTCACCTGTGGATTTAGCACCTCATTTTACATAAAATAAGTCTCATAAGTCTACTCTCAAGAGTAGATAAAAGTACAAACGAATACAATGTTTATATATAACATTTTCAAATATCTATTATTTTCCATTTTACTCGATCTCCTAAACGGTTAAAGATAGGACATCGCGGTTTTTCCCAGTGGATTAAGCACCTCCTTTTGCATAAAATAAGTCCTATAAGTCTACACTCGAGAGTTGATAAAGATACAAACGAATAAAATGTTTATATATCACATTTTCAAATATCTATTATTCGCCATTTTACTCAATCTCCTAAACGGTTAAAGATAGGACATCGCGGTTTGCACCAGTGGATCTAGCACCTCATTTTACATAAAATAAGTCCTATAAGTCTACTCTCAAGAGTTGATAAAGATACAAACGAATAAAATGTTTATATCTCACATGTTCAAATATCTACTATTCTCCATTTTACTCGATCTCCTAAACGGTTAAAGATAGGACATCGCGGTGTTCACCAGTGGATTTAGCACCTCATTTTACATAAAATAAGTCCTATAAGTCTACTTTCAAGAGTTGATAAAGGTACAAACGAATAAAATGTTTATATATCACATTTTCAAATATCTATTATTCTAAATTTTACTCGATCTCCAAAAAGGTTAAAGATAGGATATCGCGGTTTTCACCAGTGGATTTAGCACCTCATTTTACATAAAATAAGTCCTATAAGTCTACTCTCAAGAGTTGATAAAGATACAAACGAATAAAATGTTTATATCTCACATGTTCAAATATCTACTATTCTCCATTTTACTCGATCTCCAAAAAGGTTAAAGATAGGACATCGCGGTTTTCACCAGTGGATTTAGTACCTCATTTTAGATAAAATAAGTCCTATAAGTCTACTCTCAAGAGTTGATAAAGGTACAAACGAATAAAATGTTTATAAATCACATTTTCAAATATCTATTATTCTCCATTTTACTCGATCTCCTAAACGGTTAAAGATAGGACATCGCGGTTATCATTAGTGGATTAAGCACCTCATTTCACATAAAATAAGTCTTATAAGTCTACTGTCAAGAGTTGATAAAGATACAAACGAATAAAATGTTTATATATCACATTTTCAAATATCTATTATTCTCCATTTTACTCGATCTCCAAAACGGTTAAAGATAGGACATCGCGGTTATCACCAGTGGATTAAGCACCTCATTTTACATAAAATAAGTCTTATAAGTCTACTCTCAAGAGTTGATAAAGATACAAACGAATAAAATGTTTATAAATCACATTTTCAAATATCTATTATTCTCCATTTTACTCGATCTCCAAAAAGGTTAAAGATAGGACATCGCGGTTTTCACCAGTGGATTTAGCACCTCATTTTACATAAAATAAGTCCTATAAGTCTACTCTCAAGAGTTGATAAAGATACAAACGAATAAAATGTTTATATCTCACATGTTCAAATATCTACTATTCTCCATTTTACTCGATCTCCAAAACGGTTAAAGATAGGACATCGCGGTTTTTACCAGTGGATTTAGCACCTCATTTTACATAAAATAAGTAATATAAGTCTACTTTCGAGAGTTGATAAAGGTACAAACGAATAAAATGTTTATATATCACATTTTTAAATATCAATTATTCACTATTTTACTCGATCTCCTAAACGGTTAAAGATAGGACATCGCGGTTTTCACCAGTGGATTTAGCACCTCATTTTACATAAAATAAGTCCTATAAGTCTACTCTCAAGAGTTGATAAAGATACAAACGAATAAAATGTTTATAAATCACATTTTCAAATATCTATTATTCTCCATTTTACTCGATCTCCTAAACGGTTAAAGATAGAACATCGCGGTTATCACCAGTGGATTAAGCACCTCATTTTACATAAAATAAGTTTTATAAGTCTACTCTCAAGAGTTGATAAAGATACAAACGAATAAAATGTTTATATATCACATTTTCAAATATCTATTATTCTCCAATTTACTCGATCTCCAAAAAGGTTAAAGATAGGCCATCGCAGTTTTCACCAGTGGATTTAGCACCTCATTTTACATAAAATAAGTCCTATAAGTCTACTCTCAAGAGTTGATAAAGATACAAACGAATAAAATGTTTATATATCACATTTTCAAATATCTATTATTCTCCAATTTACTCGATCTCCAAAAAGGTTAAAGATAGGACATCGCGGTTTTTACCAGTGGATTTAGCACCTCATTTTACATAAAATAAGTGCTATAAGTCTACTTTCAAGAGTTGATAAAGGTACAAACGAATAAAATGTTTATATATCACATTTTCAAATATCAATTATTCACCATTTTACTCGATCTCCTAAACGGTTAAAGATAGGACATTGCGGTTATCACCAGTGGATTTAGCACCTCATTTTACATAAAATAAGTCCTATAAGTCTACTCTCAAGAGTTGATAAAGGTACAAACGAATAAAATGTTTATAAATCACATTTTCAAATATCTATTATCCTCCATTTTACTCGATCTCCTAAACGGTTAAAGATAGGACATTGCGGTTATCACCAGTGGATTTAGCACCTCATTTTACATAAAATAAGTCTTATAAGTCAACTCTCAAGAGTTGATAAAGATACAAACGAATAAAATGTTTATAAATCACATTTTCAAATATCTATTATTCTCCATTTTACTCGATCTCCTAAACGGTTAAAGATAGAACATCGCGGTTATCACCAGTGGATTAAGCACCTCATTTTACATAAAATAAGTTTTATAAGTCTACTCTCAAGAGTTGATAAAGATACAAACGAATAAAATGTTTATATATCACATTTTCAAATATCTATTATTCTCCAATTTACTCGATCTCCAAAAAGGTTAAAGATAGGCCATCGCAGTTTTCACCAGTGGATTTAGCACCTCATTTTACATAAAATAAGTCCTATAAGTCTACTCTCAAGAGTTGATAAAGATACAAACGAATAAAATGTTTATATATCACATTTTCAAATATCTACTATTCTCCATTTTACTCGATCTCCTAAACGGTTAAAGATAGGACATCGCGGTTATCACCAGTGGATTAAGCACCTCATTTTACATAAAATAAGTCTTATAAGTCAACTCTCAAGAGTTGATAAAGATACAAACGAATAAAATGTTTATAAATCACATTTTCAAATATCTATTATTCTCCATTTTACTCGATCTCCTAAACGGTTAAAGATAGGACATCGCGGTTATCATTAGTGGATTAAGCACCTCATTTCACATAAAATAAGTCTTATAAGTCTACTGTCAAGAGTTGATAAAGATACAAACGAATAAAATGTTTATATATCACATTTTCAAATATCTATTATTCTCCATTTTACTCGATCTCCAAAACGGTTAAAGATAGGACATCGCGGTTATCACCAGTGGATTAAGCACCTCATTTTACATAAAATAAGTCTTATAAGTCTACTCTCAAGAGTTGATAAAGATACAAACGAATAAAATGTTTATAAATCACATTTTCAAATATCTATTATTCTCCATTTTACTCGATCTCCAAAAAGGTTAAAGATAGGACATCGCGGTTTTCACCAGTGGATTTAGCACCTCATTTTACATAAAATAAGTCCTATAAGTCTACTCTCAAGAGTTGATAAAGATACAAACGAATAAAATGTTTATATCTCACATGTTCAAATATCTACTATTCTCCATTTTACACGATCTCCAAAACGGTTAAAGATAGGACATCGCGGTTTTTACCAGTGGATTTAGCACCTCATTTTACATAAAATAAGTAATATAAGTCTACTTTCGAGAGTTGATAAAGGTACAAACGAATAAAATGTTTATATATCACATTTTCAAATATCAATTATTCACTATTTTACTCGATCTCCTAAACGGTTAAAGATAGGACATCGCGGTTTTCACCAGTGGATTTAGCACCTCATTTTACATAAAATAAGTCCTATAAGTCTACTCTCAAGAGTTGATAAAGATACAAACGAATAAAATGTTTATAAATCACATTTTCAAATATCTATTATTCTCCATTTTACTCGATCTCCTAAACGGTTAAAGATAGAACATCGCATTTATCACCAGTGGATTAAGCACCTCATTTTACATAAAATAAGTTTTATAAGTCTACTCTCAAGAGTTGATAAAGATACAAACGAATAAAATGTTTATATATCACATTTTCAAATATCTATTATTCTCCAATTTACTCGATCTCCAAAAAGGTTAAAGATAGGCCATCGCAGTTTTCACCAGTGGATTTAGCACCTCATTTTACATAAAATAAGTCCTATAAGTCTACTCTCAAGAGTTGATAAAGATACAAACGAATAAAATGTTTATATATCACATTTTCAAATATCTATTATTCTCCAATTTACTCGATCTCCAAAAAGGTTAAAGATAGGACATCGCGGTTTTTACCAGTGGATTTAGCACCTCATTTTACATAAAATAAGTGCTATAAGTCTACTTTCAAGAGTTGATAAAGGTACAAACGAATAAAATGTTTATATATCACATTTTCAAATATCAATTATTCACCATTTTACTCGATCTCCTAAACGCTTAAAGATAGGACATTGCGGTTTTTACCAGTGGATTTAGCACCTCATTTTATGTAAAATAAGTCCTATAAGTCTACTCTCAAGAGTTGATAAAGGTACGAACGAATAAAATGTATATATATATATCACATTTTCAAATATCTATTATTCTCCATTTTACTCGATCTCCAAAAAGGTTAATGATAGGACATCGCGGTTTTCACCAGTGGATTTCGCACCTCATTTTACATAAAATAAGTCCTATAAGTCTACTCTCAAGAGTTGATAAAGATACAAACGAATAAAATGTTTATATCTCACATGTTCAAAAATCTACTATTCTCCATTTTACTCGATCTCCTAAACGGTTAAAGATAGGACATCGCGGTGTTCACCAGTGGATTTAGCACCTCATTTTACATAAAATTAGTCCTATAAGTCTACTCTCAAGAGTTGATAAAGATACAAACGAATAAAATGTTTATATCTCACATTTTTAAATATCAATTATTCACCATTTTACTCGATCTCCTAAACGGTTAAAGATAGGACATCGCGGTTTTCACCAGTGGATTTAGCACCTCATTTTACATAGAATAAGTCTTATGAGTCTACTCTCAAGAGTTGATAAAGGTACAAACGAATAAAATGTTTATATATCACATTTTCAAATATCTATTATTTTAAATTTTACTCGATCTCCTAAACGGTTAAATATAGGACATCGCGGTTTTCACCAGTGGACTTAGCACCTCATTTTACATAAAATAAGTCCTATAAGTCTACTCTCAAGAGTTGATAAAGGTACAAACGAATAAAATGTTTATAAATCACATTTTCAAATATCTATTATCCTCCATTTTACTCGATCTCCTAAACGGTTAAAGATAGGACATTGCGGTTATCACCAGTGGATTTAGCACCTCATTTTACATAAAATAAGTCTTATAAGTCTACTCTCAAGAGTTGATAAAGATACAAACGAATAAAATGTTTATATATCACATTTTCAAATATCTATTATTCTCCATTTTACTCGATCTCCTAAACGGTTAAAGATAGGACATCGCGGTTATCACCAGTGGATTAAGCACCTCATTTTACATAAAATAAGTCTTATAAGTCAACTCTCAAGAGTTGATAAAGATACAAACGAATAAAATGTTTATAAATCACATTTTCAAATATCTATTATTCTCCATTTTACTCGATCTCCTAAACGGTTAAAGATAGGACATCGCGGTTATCATTAGTGGATTAAGCACCTCATTTCACATAAAATAAGTCTTATAAGTCTACTGTCAAGAGTTGATAAAGATACAAACGAATAAAATGTTTATATATCACATTTTCAAATATCTATTATTCTCCATTTTACTCGATCTCCAAAACGGTTAAAGATAGGACATCGCGGTTATCACCAGTGGATTAAGCACCTCATTTTACATAAAATAAGTCTTATAAGTCTACTCTCAAGAGTTGATAAAGATACAAACGAATAAAATGTTTATAAATCACATTTTCAAATATCTATTATTCTCCATTTTACTCGATCTCCTAAACGGTTAAAGATAGGACATCGCGGTTATCATCAGTGGATTAAGCACCTCATTTTACATAAAATAAGTCTTATAAGTCTACTGTCAAGAGTTGATAAAGATACAAACGAATAAAATGTTTATATATCACATTTTCAAATATCTATTATTCTCCATTTTACTCGATCTCCAAAACGGTTAAAGATAGGACATCGCGGTTTTTACCAGTGGATTTAGCACCTCATTTTACATAAAATAAGTAATATAAGTCTACTTTCGAGAGTTGATAAAGGTACAAACGAATAAAATGTTTATATATCACATTTTCAAATATCAATTATTCACTATTTTACTCGATCTCCTAAACGGTTAAAGATAGGACATCGCGGTTTTCACCAGTGGATTTAGCACCTCATTTTACATAAAATAAGTCCTATAAGTCTACTCTCAAAAGTTGATAAAGATACAAACGAATAAAATGTTTATAAATCACATTTTCAAATATCTATTATTCTCCATTTTACTCGATCTCCTAAACGGTTAAAGATAGAACATCGCGGTTATCACCAGTGGATTAAGCACCTCATTTTACATAAAATAAGTTTTATAAGTCTACTCTCAAGAGTTGATAAAGATACAAACGAATAAAATGTTTATATATCACATTTTCAAATATCTATTATTCTCCAATTTACTCGATCTCCAAAAAGGTTAAAGATAGGCCATCGCAGTTTTGACCAGTGGATTTAGCACCTCATTTTACATAAAATAAGTCCTATAAGTCTACTCTCAAGAGTTGATAAAGATACAAACGAATAAAATGTTTATATATCACATTTTCAAATATCTACTATTCTCCATTTTACTCGATCTCCTAAACGGTTAAAGATAGGACATCGCGGTTATCACCAGTGGATTAAGCACCTCATTTTACATAAAATAAGTCTTATAAGTCAACTCTCAAGAGTTGATAAAGATACAAACGAATAAAATGTTTATAAATCACATTTTCAAATATCTATTATTCTCCATTTTACTCGATCTCCTAAACGGTTAAAGATAGGACATCGCGGTTATCATTAGTGGATTAAGCACCTCATTTCACATAAAATAAGTCTTATAAGTCTACTGTCAAGAGTTGATAAAGATACAAACGAATAAAATGTTTATATATCACATTTTCAAATATCTATTATTCTCCATTTTACTCGATCTCCAAAACGGTTAAAGATAGGACATCGCGGTTATCACCAGTGGATTAAGCACCTCATTTTACATAAAATAAGTCTTATAAGTCTACTCTCAAGAGTTGATAAAGATACAAACGAATAAAATGTTTATAAATCACATTTTCAAATATCTATTATTCTCCATTTTACTCGATCTCCAAAAAGGTTAAAGATAGGACATCGCGGTTTTCACCAGTGGATTTAGCACCTCATTTTACATAAAATAAGTCCTATAAGTCTACTCTCAAGAGTTGATAAAGATACAAACGAATAAAATGTTTATATCTCACATGTTCAAATATCTACTATTCTCCATTTTACTCGATCTCCAAAACGGTTAAAGATAGGACATCGCGGTTTTTACCAGTGGATTTAGCACCTCATTTTACATAAAATAAGTAATATAAGTCTACTTTCGAGAGTTGATAAAGGTACAAACGAATAAAATGTTTATATATCACATTTTCAAATATCAATTATTCACTATTTTACTCGATCTCCTAAACAGTTAAAGATAGGACATCGCGGTTTTCACCAGTGGATTTAGCACCTCATTTTACATAAAATAAGTCCTATAAGTCTACTCTCAAGAGTTGATAAAGATACAAACGAATAAAATGTTTATAAATCACATTTTCAAATATCTATTATTCTAAATTTTACTCGATCTCCTAAACGGTTAAAGATAGAACATCGCGGTTGTCACCAGTGGATTAAGCACCTCATTTTAGATAAAATAAGTTTTATAAGTCTACTCTCAAGAGTTGATAAAGATACAAACGAATAAAATGTTTATATATCACATTTTCAAATATCTATTATTCTCCAATTTACTTCGATCTCCAAAAAGGTTAAAGATAGGCCATCGCAGTTTTCACCAGTGGATTTAGCACCTCATTTTACATAAAATAAGTCCTATAAGTCTACTCTCAAGAGTTGATAAAGATACAAACGAATAAAATGTTTATATATCACATTTTCAAATATCTATTATTCTCCAATTTACTCGATCTCCAAAAAGGTTAAAGATAGGACATCGCGGTTTTTACCAGTGGATTTAGCACCTCATTTTACATAAAATAAGTGCTATAAGTCTACTTTCAAGAGTTGATAAAGGTACAAACGAATAAAATGTTTATATATCACATTTTCAAATATCAATTATTCACCATTTTACTCGATCTCCTAAACGCTTAAAGATAGGACATAGCGGTTTTTACCAGTGGATTTAGCACCTCATTTTATCTAAAATAAGTCCTATAAGTCTACTCTCAAGAGTTGATAAAGGTACGAACGAATAAAATGTATATATATATATATCACATTTTCAAATATCTATTATTCTCCATTTTACTCGATCTCCAAAAAGGTTAAAGATAGGACATCGCGGTTTTCACCAGTGGATTTCGCACCTCATTTTACATAAAATAAGTCCTAT
Organism: Silvanus unidentatus; assembly: GCA_963930825.1. Lineage (NCBI taxonomy): Eukaryota > Metazoa > Arthropoda > Insecta > Coleoptera > Silvanidae > Silvanus > Silvanus unidentatus. Next base: position 13,908,855 of record OZ005759.1, on the reverse strand, counting down.
AAGTCTACTCTCAAGAGTTGATAAAGATACAAACGAATAAAATGTTTATATCTCACATGTTCAAATATCTACTATTCTCCATTTTACTCGATCTCCTAAACGGTTAAAGATAGGACATCGCGGTGTTCACCAGTGGATTTAGCACCTCATTTTACATAAAATTAGTCCTATAAGTCTACTCTCAAGAGTTGATAAAGATACAAACGAATAAAATGTTTATATCTCACATTTTTAAATATCAATTATTCACCATTTTACTCGATCTCCTAAACGATTAAAGATAGGACATCGCGGTTTTCACCAGTGGATTTAGCAACTCATTTTACATAGAATAAGTCTTATGAGTCTACTCTCAAGAGTTGATAAAGGTACAAACGAATAAAATGTTTATATATCACATTTTCAAATATCTATTATTTTAAATTTTACTCGATCTCCTAAACGGTTAAATATAGGACATCGCGGTTTTCAGCAGTGGATTTAGCACCTCCTTTTACATAAAATAAGTCCTATAAGTCTACTCTCAAGAGTTGATAAAGGTACAAACGAATAAAATGTTTATAAATCACATTTTCAAATATCTATTATCCTCTATTTTACTCGATCTCCTAAACGGTTAAAGATAGGACATTGCGGTTATCACCAGTGGATTTAGCACCACATTTTACATAAAATAAGTCCTATAAGTCTACTCTCAAGAGTTGATAAAGATACAAACGAATAAAATGTTTATATATCACATTTTCAAATATCTATTATTCTCCATTTTACTCGATCTCCTAAACGGTTAAAGATAGGACATCGCGGTTATCACCAGTGGATTAAGCACCTCATTTTACATAAAATAAGTCTTATAAGTCAACTCTCAAGAGTTGATAAAGATACAAACGAATAAAATGTTTATAAATCACATTTTCAAATATCTATTATTCTCCATTTTACTCGATCTCCTAAACGGTTAAAGATAGGACATCGCGGTTATCATTAGTGGATTAAGCACCTTATTTCACATAAAATAAGTCTTATAAGTCTACTGTCAAGAGTTGATAAAGATACAAACGAATAAAATGTTTATATATCACATTTTCAAATATCTATTATTCTCCATTTTACTCGATCTCCAAAACGGTTAAAGATAGGACATCGCGGTTATCACCAGTGGATTAAGCACCTCATTTTACATAAAATAAGTCTTATAAGTCTACTCTCAAGAGTTGATAAAGATACAAACGAATAAAATGTTTATAAATCACATTTTCAAATATCTATTATTCTCCATTTTACTCGATCTCCTAAACGGTTAAAGATTGGACATCGCGGTTATCATCAGTGGATTAAGCACCTCATTTTACATAAAATAAGTCTTATAAGTCTACTGTCAAGAGTTGATAAAGATACAAACGAATAAAATGTTTATATATCACATTTTCAAATATCTATTATTCTCCATTTTACTCGATCTCCAAAAAGGTTAAAGATAAGACATCGCGACTTTTACCAGTGGATTTAGCACCTCATTTTATCTAAAATAAGTCCTATAAGTCTACTCTCAAGAGTTGATAAAGGTACAAACGAATAAAATGTATATATATATCACATTTTCAAATATCTATTATTCTCCATTTTACTCAATCTCCAAAAAGGTTAAAGATAGGACATCGCGGTTTTCACCAGTGGATTTAGCACCTCATTTTACATAAAATAAGTCCTATAAGTCTACTCTCAAGAGTTGATAAAGATACAAACGAATAAAATGTTTATATCTCACATGTTCAAATATCTACTATTCTCCGTTTTACTCGATCTCCTAATCGGTTAAAGATAGGACATCGCGACTTTTACCAGTGGATTTAGCACCTCATTTTACATAAAATAAGTCCTATAAGTCTACTTTCAAGAGTTGATAAAGGTACAAACGAATAAAATGTTTATATATCACATTTTCAAATATCAATTATTCACCATTTTACTCGATCTCCTAAACGGTTAAAGATAGGACATCGCGGTTTTCACCAGTGGATTTAGCACCTCATTTTACATAAAATAAGTCTTATGAGTCTACTCTCAAGAGTTGATAAAGGTACAAACGAATAAAATGTTTATATATCACATTTTCAAATATCTATTATTCCAAATTTTACTCGATCTCCTAAACGGTTAAAGATAGGACATCGCGGTTTTCACCAGTGGATTTAGCACCTCATTTTACATAAAATAAGTCCTATAAGTCTACTCTCAAGAGTTGATAAAGATACAAACGAATAAAATGTTTATATCTCATATGTTCAAATATCTACTATTCTCCATTTTACTCGATCTCCTAAACGGTTAAAGATAGGACATCGCGGTTATCACCAGTGGATTTAGCACCTCATTTTACATAAAATAAGTCCTATAAGTCTACTTTCAAGAGTTGATAAAGGTACAAACGAATAAAATGTTTATATATCACATTTTCAAATATCTACTATTCTCCATTTTACTCGATCTCCTAAACGGTTAAAGATAGGACATCGCGGTTAACACTAGTGGATTTAGCACCTCATCTTACATAAAATAAGTCCTATAAGTCTACTTTCAAGAGTTGATAAAGGTACAAACGAATAAAATGTTTATATATCACATTTTCAAATATCAATTATTCACCATTTTACTCGATCTCCTAAACGGTTAAAGATAGGACATCGCGGTTTTTACCAGTGGATTTAGCACCTCATTTTATCTAAAATAAGTCCTATAAGTCTACTCTCAAGAGTTGATAAAGGTACAAACGAATAAAATGTTTATATCTCACATGTTCAAATATCTACTATTCTCCATTTTACTCGATCTCCAAAAAGGTTAAAGATAGGACATCGCGGTTTTCACCAGTGGATTTAGCACCTCATTTTACATAAAATAAGTCCTATAAGTCTACTCTCAAGAGTTGATAAAGATACAAACGAATAAAATGTTTATATCTCACATGTTCAAATATCTACTATTCTCCATTTTACTCGATCTCCTAAACGGTTAAAGATAGGACATCGCGGTGTTTACCAGTGGATTTAGCACCTCATTTTACATAAAATAAGTCCTATAAGTCTACTTTCAAGAGTTGATAAAGGTACAAACGAATAAAATGTTTATATATCACATTTTCAAATATCTATTATTCTAAATTTTACTCGATCTCCTAAACGGTTAAAGATAGGACATCGCGGTTATCACCAGTGGATTTAGCACCTCATTTTACATAAAATAAGTCTTATAAGTCTACTCTCAAGAGTTGATAAAGATACAAACGGATAAAATGTTTATATATCACATTTTCAAATATCTATTATTCTCCATTTTACTCGATCTCCAAAAAGGTTAAAGATAGGACATCGCGGTTTTTACCAGTGGATTTAGCACCTCATTTTACATAAAATAAGTCCTATAAGTCTACTCTCAAGAGTTGATAAAGGTACAAACGAATAAAATGTATATATATCACATTTTCAAATTTCTATTATTCTCCATTTTACTCGATCTCCAAAAAGGTTAAAAATAGGACATCGCGGTTTTCACCAGTGGATATAGCACCTCATTGTACATAAAATAAGTCCTATAAGTCTACTCTCAAGAGTTGTTAAAGGTACAAACGAATAAAATGTTTATATATCACATTTTCAAATATCTGTTATTCTCAATTTTACTCGATCTCCAAAAAGGTTAAAGATAGGACATCGCGGTTTTCACCAGTGGATTTAGCACCTCATTTTACATAAAATAAGTCCTATAAGTCTACTCTCAAGAGTTGATAAAGATACAAACGAATAAAATGTTTATATCTCACATGTTCAAATATCTACTATTCTCCATTTTACTCGATCTCCTAAACGGTTAAAGATAGGACATCGCGGTTTTTACCAGTGGATTTAGCACCTCATTTTACATAAAATTAGTCCTATAAGTCTACATTCAAGAGTTGATAAAGGTACAAACGAATAAAATGTTTATATATCACATTTTCAAATATCAATTATTCACCATTTTACTTGATCTCCTAAACGGTTAAAGATAGGACATCGCGGTTTTTACCAGTGGATTTAGCACCTCATTTTATCAAAAATAAGTCCTTTAAGTCTACTCTCAAGAGTTGATAAAGGTACAAACGAATAAAAAGTATATATATCACATTTTCAAATATCTATTATTCTCCATTTTACTCGATCTCCAAAAAGGTTAAAGATAGGACATCGCGGTTTTCTCCAGTGGATTTAGCACCTCATTTTACATAAAATAAGTCCTATAAGTCTACTCTCAAGAGTTGATAAAGGTACAAACGAATAAAATGTTTATATCTCACATGTTCAAATATCTACTATTCTCCATTTTACTTGATCTCCAAAAAGGTTAAAGATAGGACATCGCGGTTTTCACCAGTGGATTTAGCACCTCATTTTAAATAAAATAAGTCCTATAAGTCTACTCTCAAGAGTTGATAAAGATACAAACGAATAAAATGTTTATATCTCACATGTTCAAATATCTACTATTCTCCATTTTACTCGATCTCCTAAACGGTTAAAGATAGGACATCGCGGTGTTCACCAGTGGTTTTAGTACCTCATTTTACATAAAATAAGTCCTATAAGTCTACTTTCAAGAGTTGATAAAGGTACAAACGTATAAAATGTTTATATATCACATTTTCAAATATCTATTATTCTAAATTTTACTCGATCTCCTAAACGGTAAAAGATAATACATCGCGGTTTTCACCAGTGGATTTAGCACCACATTTGACATAAAATAAGTCTTATAAGTCTACTCTCAAGAGTTGATAAAGGTACAAACGAATAAAATGTTTTTATATCACATTTTCAAATATCTATTATTCTAAATTTTACTCGATCTCCTAAACGGTTAAAGATAGGACGTCGCGGTTATCACCAGTGGATTTAGCACCTCATTTTACATAAAATAAGTCCTATAAGTCTACTCTCAAGAGTTGATAAAGATACAAACGAATAAAATGTTTATATCTCACATGTTCAAATATCTACTATTCTCCATTTTACTCGATCTCCAAAAAGGCTAAAGATATTACATCGCGGTTTTCACCAGTGGATTTAGCACCTCATTTTACATAAAATAAGTCCTATAAGTCTACTCTCAAGAGTTGATAAATGTACAAACAAATAAAATATTTATAAATCACATTTTCAAATATCTATTATTCTCCATTTTACTCGATCTCCAAAACGGTTAAAGATAGGACATCGCGGTTTTTACCAGTGGATTTAGCACCTCATTTTATCTAAAATAAGTCCTATAAGTCTACTCTCAAGGGTTGAGAAAGGTACAAACGAATAAAATGTAAATATATCACATTTTCAAATATCTATTATTCTCCATTTTACTCGATCTCCTAAACGGTTAAAGATAGGACATCGCGGTTTTCACCTGTGGATTTAGCACCTCATTTTACATAAAATAAGTCCTATAAGTCTACTCTCAAGAGTTGATAAAGATACAAACGATTAAAATGTTTATATCTCACATGTTCAAATATCTACTATTCTCCATTTTACTCGATCTCCAAAAAGGTTAAAGATAGGACATCGCGGTTTTCACCAGTGGATTTAGCACCTCATTTTACATAAAATAAGTCCTATAAGTCTACTTTCAATAGTTGATAAAGGTACAAACGAATAAAATGTTTATATATCACATTTTCAAATATCTATTATTCTAAATTTTACTCGATCTCCTAAACGGTTAAAGATAGGACATCGCGGTTATCACCAGTGGATTTAGCACCTCATTTTACATAAAATAAGTCTTATAAGTCTACTCTCAAGAGTTGATAAAGATACAAACGAATAAAATGTTTATATATCACATTTTCAAATATCTATTATTCTCCATTTTACTCGATCTCCAAAAAGGTTAAATATAGGACATCGCGGTTATCACCAGTGGATTTAGCACCTCATTTTACATAAAATAAGTCCTATAAGTCTACTCTCAAGAGTTGATAAAGATACAAACGATTAAAATGTTTATATCTCACATGTTCAAAGATCTACTATTCTCCATTTTACTCGATCTCCTAAACGGTTAAAGATAGGACATCGCGGTGTTCACCAGTGGATTTAGCACCTCATTTTACATAAAATAAGTCCTATAAGTCTTCTTTCAATAGTTGATAAAGGTACAAACGAATAAAATGTTTATATATCACATTTTCAAATATCTATTATTCTAAATTTTACTCGATCTCCTAAACGGTTAAAGATAGGACATCGCGGTTATCACCAGTGGATTTAGCACCTCATTTTACATAAAATAAGTCTTATAAGTCTACTCTCAAGAGTTGATAAAGATACAAACGAATAAAATGTTTATATATCACATTTTCAAATATCTATTATTCTAAATTTTACTCGATCTCCTAAACGGTTAAAGATAGGACATCGCGGTTATCACCAGTGGATTTAGCACCTCATTTTACATAAAATAAGTCTTATAAGTCTACTCTCAAGAGTTGATAAAGATACAAACGAATAAAATGTTTATATATCACATTTTCAAATATCTATTATTCTCCATTTTACTCGATCTCCAAAAAGGTTAAATATAGGACATCGCGGTTATCACCAGTGGATTTAGCACCTCATTTTACATAAAATAAGTCCTATAAGTCTACTCTCTAGAGTTGATAAATGTACAAACAAATAAAATATTTATAAATCACATGTTCAAATATCTACTATTCTCCATTTTCCTCGATCTCCTAAACGGTTAAAGATAGGACATCGCGGTTTTTACCAGTGGATTTAGCACCTCATTTTACATAAAATAAGTCCTATAAGTCTACTTTCAAGAGTTGATAAAGGTACAAACGAATAAAATGTTTATATATCACATTTTCAAATATCAATTAATAACCATTTTACTCGATCTCCTAAACGGTTAAAGATAGGACATCGCGGTTTTTACCAGTGGATTTAGCACCTCATTTTACATAAAATAAGTCTTATGAGTCTACTCTCAAGAGTTGATAAAGGTACAAACGAATAAAATGTTTATACATCACATTTTCAAATATCTATTATTCTCCATTTTACTCGATCTCCGAAAAGGTTAAAGATAGGACATCGCGGTTTTCACCAGTGGATTTAGCACCTCATTTTACATAAAATAAGTCCTATAAGTCTACTCTCAAGAGTTGATAAAGATACAAACGAATAAAATGTTTATATCTCACATGTTCAAATATCTACTATTCTCCATTTTACTCGATCTCCTAAACGGTTAAAGATAGGACATCGCGGTGTTTACCAGTGGATTTAGCACCTCATTTTACATAAAATAAGTCCTATAAGTCTACTTTCAAGAGTTGATAAAGGTACAAACGAATAAAATGTTTATATATCACATTTTCAAATATCAATTATTAACCATTTTACTCGATCTCCTAAACGGTTAAAGATAGGACATCGCGGTTATCACTAGTGGATTTAGCACCTCATTTTACATAAAATAAGTCTTATAAGTCTACTCTCAAGAGTTGATAAAGATACAAACGAATAAAATGTTTATATATCACATTTTCAAATATCTATTATTCTCCATTTTACTCGATCTCCAAAAAGGTTAAATATAGGACATCGCGGTTTTCACCAGTGGATTTAGCACCTCATTTTACATAAAATAAGTCCTATAAGTCTACTCTCAAGAGTTGATAAAGGTACAAACGAATAAAATGTATATATATCACATTTTCAAATATCTATTATTTTCCATTTTACTCGATCTCCAAAAAGGTTAAAGATAGGACATCGCGGTTTTCACCAGTGGATTTAGCACCTCATTTTATCTAAAATAAGTCCTATAAGTCTACTCTCAAGTGTTGATAAAGGTACAAACGAATAAAATGTATATATATATCACATTTTCAAATATCTATTATTCTCCATTTTACTCGATCTCCAAAAAGGTTAAAGATAGGACATCGCGGTTTTCACCAGTGGATTTAGCACCTCATTTTACATAAAATAAGTCCTATAAGTCCACTCTCAAGAGTTGATAAAGATACAAACGAATAAAATGTTTATATCTCACATGTTCAAATATCTACTATTCTCCATTTTACTCGATCTCCTAAACGGTTAAAGATAGGACATCGCGGTTTTTACCAGTGGATTTAGCACCTCATTTTACATAAAATAAGTCCTATAAGTCTACTTTCAAGAGTTAATAAAGGTACAAACGAATAAAATGTTTATATATCACATTTTCAAATATCAATTAATCACCATTTTACTCGATCTCCTAAACGGTTAAAGATAGGACATCGCGGTTTTTACCAGTGGATTTAGCACCTCATTTTATCTAAAATAAGTCCTATAAGTCTACTCTCAAGAGTTGATAAAGATACAAACGAATAAAATGTTTATATCTCACATGTTCAAATATCTACTATTCTCCATTTTACTCGATCTCCTAAACGGTTAAAGATAGGACATCGCGGTGTTTACCAGTGGATTTAGCACCTCATTTTACATAAAATAAGTCCTATAAGTCTACTTTCAAGAGTTGATAAAGGTACAAACGAATAAAATGTTTATATATCACATTTTCAAATATCAATTATTCACCATTTTACTCGATCTCCTAAACGGTTAAAGATAGGACATCGCGGTTTTTACCAGTGGATTTAGCACCTCATTTTATCTAAAATAAGTCCTATAAGTCTACTCTCAAGAGTTGATAAAGATACAAACGAATAAAATGTTTATATCTCACATGTTCAAATATCTACTATTCTCCATTTTACTCGATCTCCTAAACGGTTAAAGATAGGACATCGCGGTGTTTACCAGTGGATTTAGCACCTCATTTTACATAAAATAAGTCCTATAAGTCTACTTTCAAGAGTTGATAAAGGTACAAACGAATAAAATGTTTATATATCACATTTTCAAATATCAATTATTCACCATTTTACTCGATCTCCTAAACGGTTAAAGATAGGACATCGCGGTTTTCACCAGTGGATTTAGCACCTCATTTTACATAAAATAAGTCTTATGAGTCTACTCTCAAGAGTTGATAAAGGTACAAACGAATAAAATGTTTATACATCACATTTTCAAATATCTATTATTCTAAATTTCACTCGATCTCCTAATCGGTTAAAGATAGGACATCGCGGTTTTCACCAGTGGATTTAGCACCTCATTTTACATAAAATAAGTCCTATAAGTCTACTCTCAAGAGTTGATAAAGATACAAACGAATAAAATGTTTATATCTCACATGTTCAAATATCTACTATTCTCCATTTTACTCGATCTCCTAAACGGTTAAAGATAGGACATCGCGGTTATCACCAGTGGATTTAGCACCTCATTTTACATAAAATAAGTCTTAAAAGTCTACTTTCAAGAGTTGATAAAGGTACAAACGAATAAAATGTTTATATATCACATTTTCAAATATTTACTATTCTCCATTTTACTCGATCTCCTAAACGGTTAAAGATAGGACATCGCGGTGTTCACCAGTGGATTTAGCACCTCATTTTACATAAAATAAGTCCTATAAGTCTACTTTCAAGAGTTGATAAAGGTACAAACGAATAAAATGTTTATATATCACATTTTCAAATATCTACTATTCTCCATTTTACTCGATCTCCTAAACGGTTAAAGATAGGACATCGCGGTTATCACCAGTGGATTTAGCACCTCATTTTACATAAAATAAGTCCTATAAGTCTACTTTCAAGAGTTGATAAAGGTACAAACGAATAAAATGTATATATATCACATTTTCAAATATCTATTATTCTCCATTTTACTCGATCTCCAAAAAGGTTAAAGATAGGACATCGCGGTTTTCACCAGTGGATTTAGCACCTCATTTTATCTAAAATAAGTCCTATAAGTCTACTCTCAAGTGTTGATAAAGGTACAAACGAATAAAATGTATATATATATCACATTTTCAAATATCTATTATTCTCCATTTTACTCGATCTCCAAAAAGGTTAAAGATAGGACATCGCGGTTTTCACCAGTGGATTTAGCACCTCATTTTACATAAAATAAGTCCTATAAGTCTACTCTCAAGAGTTGATAAAGATACAAACGAATAAAATGTTTATATCTCACATGTTCAAATATCTACTATTCTCCATTTTACTCGATCTCCTAAACGGTTAAAGATAGGACACCGCGGTGTTTACCAGTGGATTTAGCACCTCATTTTACATAAAATAAGTCCTATAAGTCTACTTTTAAGAGTTGATAAAGGTACAAACGAATAAAATGTTTATATATCACATTTTCAAATATCAATTATTCACCATTTTACTCGATCTCCTAAACGGTTAAAGATAGAACATCGCGGTTTTTACCAGTGGATTTAGCACCTCATTTTACATAAAATAAGTCCTATAAGTCTACTTTCAAGAGTTGATAAAGGTACAAACGAATAAAATGTATATATATATATCACATTTTCAAATATCTATTATTCTCCATTTTACTCGATCTCCTAAACGGTTAAAGATAGGACATCGCG